>WSTW01000257.1:9727-26607 GCA_019632305.1 Tulasnella sp. 403 | reverse complement strand
AGGGATCAAGTCGCGGAGGAGCTATGGGAGAGTTGACTAGGGCGTCTAGGAGAGCGCTGGGCGCTTTGGGGGATGTAGTAGGTGGGCACAGAGGTTCGAGAGAGGGGTAGAGTGGGTCTGGGAGCGTGGCATCGGCCTTGGCTTTGCCTTTGCCTTTGTCCTTTGAGCGTAGTCGTGACAGTTTCCAGATTGCAAATGCAGATTCACTTAGGACAACCTTTTTGAGGGTTGCCCTATGCTTTATGACAGCCAGTTCGTCTAGGATGTCTTTAGTGTTTTCCTGAATGAGTGGGATGCTCAAGATGTCTTTGTATTCGGGTGTTTTCCATTTTTCATCACCCGAAGCTTTGGATTTTTCGAATATTTCTCCAGCCGCGCGCCAGAGATCGGTTACCCAAGGGCGCTTATTGCATCCCTTGAGTATATGTTCAAGTGATTCAATTTCACTGCATTCACATTTCATGCGGTTTTCCCATTCTCCTCCCCATCCTTTGAAGAAGTCGCCGCAGACGTTTCGGCCGTGTAGAGCTAGCCATAAGAAGTCTGCTATTTCTTTTCGGATAGGCTCCTCTCGGAGCTTTTTCCACAGCACTTTTACTGGGTATAATTTTCCAGTTGTATCTTTAATGTGTTGTCTTGCGATTTCAACATTATTAACCAGTCTTTCTTTTTTAGGTTGAAGAGACTTGTTATTTATTAGTTTGTAAAGTTCTCTAAAATTTAGAGATGTCAGCCTAGCTCCCCTGTATTGCCATTGTATTGGGATTTCTAGATCGAGTTCAATTATGTCTTTTTCAAGACCTAATTTGGCTGCTTTATCAGCCATTTCGTTTCCATGAATACCATCATGAGCTTTAACTTTATGTAGCCAGACTTCTGTTGATCTGGTTCTTATTATATATAATATTTTTTTGATAATATCTGAATTTAGGATACCTAACCAATTGGTGTCTTCGGCTTTTTTGTATCCTTCTGTTAGCATATTAATGCAGTACATGGAGTCAGTCTCTATCATTAGGGGCCGATCGCTAGGGCATAGTTGCAGTGTTATTAGTATTGCTGCAATTTCTCCTCTGTTATTTGTAGGGGGATATCCTCCTATTTGATGTGAGAAACAGAATGGGTCACCCACAGATGACCAGGCTCCTGCTGCGCATATGGAGTTATCATTTCCATTATCATTGGCTGAACCGTCGGTATATACGGTTAGGAGGGTTCCAATGCTTTCATCATTTGGGCGTTTAGCAGGCAACGGTGTGTCTTCCGTTCCAATAGTGAAGATCCTTGTTGCTGTGGAGAGGGGACCTTTATGTGTTATGTCTGGGTTTAGCATAACTGTTTCATCTTTTTCTTTCTGTCGTCTCATTAGTGACCAGAAGTTATCGTCATAATCCATGTATGACGATTCGTCGTTTAGAGTAAAGGTAGGATTAAATTTAGGTTTAATCCTATTTAAGACTACCATTTTGTTTGACCAGCACTTGTCGTGTCTTTTACACATGCCAACAGGCATTTCCATAAGGTCTTTAATTGTTTTGACGTTATGTCTTCATTGTAATTATCTCGATGCTTTTACAACTCTCAGAGATGGGGGGGTTTCTCTTGTGTATTTCGAGTGCCATAGCGGTGTTTCAAGTTGGGCGTCTATGGCGAAGTGCAGCACGTCTACTGTCAGACCATATTTTCGTCCAGTCTTGACCATTTCTCTAAGTTCTTTACTCAGTCCTGATTTTCTCGACCTCCCCTCTTTCCAGGTTTGGTCTAGGAGTGAGAAGGCTCGTGGGTCTTCTTTATGTTTATTACTTATTAATTTAAATAATTTTTCAGCAAAGAATGTCCACGTCAGGCGTTCATTTTCAGGAAGTCTCATCTTCCGTAGCCACATAAGGCGTCCAGCTTCTTGTCTTGCTATGAAGTTTTGGAGGCCAAGGCCTCCGTCTTCTTTATCATGGAAGAGTTCATCTAAGTGTAGGATTCCTCTCGCTTTACCAAGCCACATTAAGCGCCTTGTCATTTTCATTATTCGGTTTACCGTTTCTGAGGATGGGTCATTTACCATCATTAGATAATGTGCTTTAGATAGCACAATAAAGGTGGATATTAGTGCTCGTCCCTTTTTAGTTATTTGTCTTGTTGCCCATTTGTCTGAGAGGGCATCCATAGCGTCTAGGAGTTTTTTCCAGATCGTGTCTATATTTGTATGATTTCCTATCCATCCCCCTAGTATGCGGATGGCTTCGCCGTCATGGGCTACTTTTGTTCCTTCCGGGAACTGTTGTTTGGGTGTGAGTGGGATTCCATTTCTTATTCTCATTACGCCGGAGACAGTGTTAGTTTCAATAACACTTTTTCTAAATCGAGGTTCTCCTAGAGGGATGATCTCAGTTTTCGCTTTATTGAATTTGGCAGTTGATGCAAGGCACCAATCATCTGTAATTTTAAGGAGGTCATTCCAATTATCGACACAGCTTAGGTATACTTGTGTGTCATCTGCGAATAGTCTCGTAATTATTTGTCCTATTTGTCCAGGGATTTGTATCCCTTTTAAGTTTGATTGTCTTAGTGATTCAGCTAGAGGCTCAATCGCAATATTGAAAAGGAGGCAAGACATGGGGTCTCCTTGTTGTACTCCTCTTTATACTCAGGTGAGAAAGTTTTATTAATCATAACAGCTGTGTGTGCATTGCCGTATAGTTGCTTGACCCCTTTTATTAGTTCTGGTGGGGCGCTAACTTTTTCGAGCACCTTATACATGTACTCGTGGTCTATTTTGTCATATGCCTTTTCTTGGTCAAGGGATACTAGTACCCTGTTGACTTTATTTACTTCGCAGTATTCCGTAACGACCTTGGCTAATTTTACATGGTCGAGGATGTCCCTGCCAGGGACAAAGCCCGCTTGGTCAGGGTGTAGAACTTTGTGTGCAACTTTACCAAGGCAGGTTGCGACACACTTTGTTTCGAGTTTATAGTCGGTATTTAACAAAGTAATTGGGCGGTAGTTGCGAATATCATGCCTATCTCCCTTTTTGTATAGGACAGACATTAGTCCTTCCGAGTATGCCTGGGGGACACCGTGTCGTTCTCTCAGGGGGTCATTCATTATTTTTTCTAGAATGATCATGATTTTGGGGTATTCCTTTCGTCCTAGTACGGGATCCCCTGGTGGGAGTTTTTCCCAATCTAATAGTTTCTTATAGAATTCGTATATGAAGCCGTCCCTTCCAGGTGACTTTCCACATTGGCTTTGGCAAATAGCATTGCTTATCTCCTTACGTGTAATCTTATCCAATAAGATTTTTTTATCTTTCTCATCGAATGTTTTATTTTTCATCAGATTAGTCATACGCTGTGTGGCAGCTTCCCTTTCAGGTGTCATCTCGGGTTTCTGTTGTAGGTTCCCGTGATATTTCATTGCTATTTCTAGCATTTCGTCTGTGTTAGTTTTGATTGGTCCTGTGGTTCCAGTTCCATTACGTAGGGGCTCGGTGTTATCCATGAGCGCATGTATTGTCTGTTTAGCTTGTACAGATTTTCCAACGGTGAACCAGTATTTATTCACAAGTTCCCCTTTAAGGTTGTAGCGTGCAGCAGACGTTTCTGCTGCTTTGTCAAGGCGTTGTCGTCCTTCTTTCGAAAGATCTTGTTCTGCCTGTTCTATTTCTTGTTGTATTATTATAGAGCCACATCGACCATTACGGTCTTTGAGGTTTTTGACTTTTTGTTTTAGGTCATCTACTTTTTTATTGAGCTGTTTCCCACGGCTCTTTTGCCTTGTACGGACTACATGGCGTATCTTATCTTTTGTTTTGATCCACTCATCCATTGGTGCATCTGTTTCCAACCTTCGTTGGCATGTGAGAAGGATGCGTCTTACTTCTTCCATTGTTGCATCATTCTGAACATCTTCGGTCCGCATTTTCCACAGTCCGGGTCCTATATATGGTATTGTGTCGTTATATAGCGCAATTGTTGCAAAATCATGGTCACTCATTTCATGTGAGTTCAGGTGATCCCATTGGGCCCCACATTTGGTCATGTGTTCATTAGTGAGGATTCTATCTAAACGTGCTTTAGATTTACTTCCATCTGCATTGTCATGCGGTGCGGTCCATGTGTAGGAGTGGAGGTTAGGGTTTTGATCATGCCACCCGTCTGTCATTTTAAGCTTTCGCTTGTTTTCTTGTAGTGCTTCTACAATGCGGCCAGGGGGAGGGCCTCTTTTAGGTTGTCTATCGATCTCACATTCAACTTTATTGAAGTCCCCAAGGAGTATATTGGGTTTGGGGGACAAGTTTGAGATCTTCGTGAAGAACTCAATTGATTCATTATCGTCATTAGGGGCATAGATGTTTACGATTGTAATCTTCTTCTCCGCATTCCATGCCATCATGATCGAATGGGCCCTTCCAGGCTTGATCACCTTGTGTATAATTTTGTTCTTATCTTTTTCTAGGACAAAGTCTGTGTGTACAAGGAAGATAGTTCCTTGTGCGAGGGTCGTTCCAGGGTTCGAGAATCCCCAGATCTTAGGATTGCATTGTTCAAGGGCATGTAGTGCCTTGTTGCTTTCATGTGTTTCCTGGAGGGCTAGAACCCCCCATTTGTTCTTTTTCATTAGCCTCACGGCTGTAAAGAGTTTGTTATCTGATCCCCTTGCGGGGCCAGTGCCTCGAATGTTAAGGGTGGCCAATCGGAGGGTAATCCGATTAGCTTTGACTTTAGGGCATCTTCGTGGGGCCCTGGTGTCAATGTTGTTGTTGTTATCATCGCTTGAGCTACAATGTCCAGACTGACCTCCATCTGGCATCGTAGGGTTTGGTTGCCTTTCCCTCATGGTCTCAGCCAAACCACTCTGAGATAGAGGGGTTCGACCTAAGTTACCAGAGCCAGGCGTAGCATGGGCAGTCCGTAGATGTGCTTCATGTCGTACTCTGGCTTGTTCAATCAGTCGGTCTAACTGAAGGCCGGTTATTTCTCTAGCTTGGGATCCCGAGCTCCCAGGAGAAACGGGCTGGGAGGGTCCATTACTGATATTTTCTTCTGTTGTGTCCATGGTTGTATTTTCTTAGTGTGTCTTTTTGTTGGCTATTTTTCCTTAGCCATAGGATTATTTCACTCAATTCAAGGAGGAGTGGGGTGTATTTTGTAAGAATTTAGCGAATACAGGGGGTATCTACAAGTGTTGTATTTTTACTTGCGACGTGATGGCTGGGGCAGTCCGAGGGATTTCCTAGCTCTTCCTTTTCCTTTACCCTTTCCTTTCGTCTGGGGTTCAGGTAGGGATGGGGTTGGGGTTGGTTCCCTCGAGGGTTGCTTCTTCTGCTCCCTCTTGAGGGGTTGTCCTGTTTGGGGGTGGAGTGCCTCCACAACAGTCCAATCCAGTTCGTTAGTGTTTTGGGGTCATTTGGCCCTTACTTGGACACCTGGCACTTCCCACCATCCACATTGTGCTGTTGTGTGTCCCCAGGAGCAGCATGCCTGGCAGAAGTCGGTTAGCGCCATGGTGACGCTTCCCCAGGCCCATTGTCCCACAATTTCAGGGATTTGGAGCTTGTTAATTCGGATTCGGTCGTAAGCAAAAGTGACGTGCCAGTTGCGTGGCTTGCCGGGTTGTTGGAAGGGGATCCAGGTTGTCTGTGCTCTACCCTGGGGTCCTCCTTGGTGGACAGGAGCGTCGGGGATGGGGGCAATGGCGAGATAGGTCGGCTATCGGTCAGATTTATCGTTCTTGTCCCATGCAATGAAGGGGTGGAGTTTTTGCGCGACGGTTCTGAGGACGTCGGTCATGTCATCTTTGGCGTTTCCGATCGTGATCTGGACGACGTTGCCCCATTGTTGGGTGTCCTGGAAGATGAAGGTTCTCTTGAGTTCCTTGAGGTCGTACGAGAGGCCTGTAAGGCGGAGGATTGCTTCCTCTGCCTCTTTGGTTTTGCATGCGAGTATTAGTGTGTTGGGTCCTTTTCCTCCCTTCTTCAGGGCGTTGGGGATGTAGTTCTCTGCGACGACGTCGGTGAGGTTTGTTTTTTCGAGAGTTTCGAGGGCTTTCACGAGATGGGCCACGTCGTCTTCGGTGGGGTTGGGCTGTCCATAGACGGAGACATAGATCCAGGTGTGTCCTGCGTTGATGATACCAGCGAGGAGGTCTGCTCCATCGTCGCGGTTTTTTGTGGGGAGGTATCGTTTAGCGGGGGGTGCACTGAAGTGTCCTCTGTATCGGGAGTTGTCCAAGAGGCAGACCGTTCCAATATTGGCAGCTTTCATGATGAAGTCGGGTGCGAAAGTAGATGCTAGATCATCTAGGAGTTTTCTCGTTGCTTGTTTTGCGTCTGCGGCCATGACGGCCGCGTCGTCGAGGAAGATGATGTCTGAGTCCGCGTCAGATTCGACGTGCATTTTGGATTTTTTGGCTGGTTTTTTTGGGGTTTCTGTGCCAAAGTATGCGAACGGGTCGAACGTGGGTGGTGCAAACTCTTTCGAGCTTGATGCTGTGTTTTCGTCGGGGTCGATATCGAACGGAGGGAGTTCGATGGGGAGGGTTCTTTTCGCTCTTGGTGTTTCCTCGAAGGAGACGTTTGGTTTGGGTTGGGTTCCTGCCATTGTGCCAGTGGCTATCACTCCAGTAGGAACTGGTTCCGCGATCGGGGATTTACCATGTGGGGATTGTGGGGCTCGTGTGGGCGTCGATGGGGGGGTCCAGGATTGGTACGAGGGGAGGGTGGGGGTTTCTCCATTCGCTCCTTGGCTTTGGATTGCTCCTCAGCCGTTGTGTTGTCCTTAGGCAGGTGTTAGTTTGAGGTGAGTATGATATGGTTTGATGCGTACCTCCGCGTCATTCATTACGGCTTCAGGCACTGTAGGGGCCTTTCGCTTCTCGATTAGAACATTGAGGATGTAGTGCAGAGGGAGACGGGTCCCGTCTGGTAGTTTCTCGTGAGTGAGAACGCTGCCATGGCATTTGGTTTCAATACTTTCTTGGTCGTCTGTTATTGATTTGGAGTTGATCGCTTCATAGAGATCTTCGCGCGCGTCGAGGAGCTGTTCGAGTGAGAGGTCGGGGAATGGGACCCATTCCCCAGGCAAGGGTTCGCGAGATGCGTGTTCGGCCTCGGTTGGTGCGGTCGCATGTTCGGCTCGTGATGGGGCTCGAGACTGGGGGGGGTCAATCCTTTCGGGTTCGACGGAGGGAGTACAGGATGGGCGTCGTCGTGGGTCTCGAGAGGATTTGATGCTCGCAGCCTCGAGTGTCATGGGGCGTTCGATAGGTTTTCGAGCGGGGATGGGAGCCATAATTGTGTTCCCTATCCTACGAGTTACTTCAGGTTTTATATTGCTTTGATGTATTACTCATCTTATTATTCGTTTTTTCACCATTTTGGTGGGTTGGTGTCTTGTGTTGGTGTCGAGATGATCAGTTCAACGTGTTTGTTGGGTTTAAGGGTTTGGACTGCGTTCGATCAGTTGGTTGTAGATGTCGGGTTTTGCGGCCAAGCGACTCGATGTGTGGGGGTGTATCAAGCTTTCAATTCTGTCATTTGACGGTCGTGTGTGTGGGTTGGGTTGGTGGAGCAAGTTTATGCTCTACCGTGGGAGATTGCACTTGTTGTTTTGTGCGGGTTTGTGTTGCCAGTGTTAGCCAGTGGTGTAGGGACGCGTCAGCTTTCTGCTCGTCATTACACGTGTTTATTTCTCGTGTTGGTTAGGGTTGTAATTTCATTCATTTACTCGTTGTTAGATGCATGACAAGGTGGCCATAATCTAATTACTTTAGTAATTATATTTTCGTCGTTATTTTATAACGAGAGAGTCCGTTGGGTTATAATCATCATCGTTGGTCTCCATGGTTGGTGACATGTGTTTTTGACAGGGTGTTATTGTCATCCTGTGTCCTCTGTCTCTAGTACAACGCTCTTTAGCCCCCCAAGGCCCAGGGGCGTAGCATTATATTCGGGATGGAGGTGAGTTCAATGAACTCAGCGTCATAGAACGCTTGATTGCTTTAGCCGTGCTGGGCGGGCACGTTGATCCCCCGGACCGCGTAGAGGTCTTGCAATCATTCACCGACTTTGTCGATGCCGAGGGCAGGAGGATACAATGAAGAGCTCTAGCAGGCTCTTAGATGATGTCGATGGGGTACAAGAGTATAAGCGTGGAAGAGATAAGAGCTGTCTGCGACAGCGACAGTGAGCAGAGGGATACAGGATGTGACAGTGGTACAGGAGGATGCGGTGGGACAGTGGAGGGGAGTACCCAAACTGAGGAGTCTAGGAGGTTGGTCAAGGCCAAGTGCGGTCACTCGGCTACAACACTAGAGACGACAGTGGTCGGGGTGACCAGGGCAGTGGAGAGGAAGATGTGTAGAGGGACTGGAGAAGACTAGAGGGGACAAGTGGAAGACAAGAGACAAGGGATCAGAGGACAAGTGAACAAGTTGCTAGATGGGGAACTGCTACTACTATGAGCTAGAGACTATATACTAGACTAAGGCTATACCAGGCAGTTCTCCATCCTGTGGTTCTTTGGCTATGGGCCCATACGGGCTACATGTTCGTTGACATGTCGTCGGGGGTGGCAGCGGTGGGCGTTGCCCAAGGCTACGTGTCTGTGGGGGAGGCTGGATGATTGTGCACTGTTGGTGGTGCAACAGGGGGCTGTGGTATTGTTGGACAGGAGCTTTGGCTATGTGTCCATTGAGAGGGCAGCATTGGGCGCTGCCTTGATCTACGTGTTCTGTGGAGGCGGCTGAACAGCTGTGCGATAGCTGTGATGTACTGGGATGCTGTGGACATAGACTTGCTATGTCATTGGCTATGTCGAAAGGTGAGTGTTGTGTGCTGAGGGGTCTGGATACTATCATGGGATAGTAGATGTTTGGGCGCTACGCGCGTTCAGTGGATTGTAGACAAGACGCGAGAGAACCGTGGGATGTTCTACTGGGTGTCTGGGAGTAGCGCTGCGCGCTATGTAATGTGTTGGAGTTCATGTATAAGGGTAGGAGGGACCATGAGACATTCTACTAAGTGGCGTTCTTAGTGAAGTCATGACACATGCTTCTTTTGATGTTGTAGGTTGGATGGAGACAACAATTGGCCCACTTGCCTTCACCCCCACCATTTTAGCCCATGAGATATAGTAAATTCAGTTTTACAGACTTCAGAGACAGATAGCACTGTCAGATGAACAATTGAACTGTAAAGAAATGCTGAATGAAAAGTGCATACCTGACAATTGACAAGAGAAGAAAACTAGAGGGCTAGGAGGTAGAACACCAACATAACCAGTGTTCCATTCATTGGATCATCCGAAATCGTTGTCAAAAGAACCCTCCTATGGAGAGCCGGGAATCTAGTTCCTGACGGACGACCAGCAGTTCAGCACCGCATCACGTGCACCACTTGTTCCAGTGGTGGTTTCCGCTCCGCTCTCTCAAAAGTGAGGCTTCGACAGAATGAGCTGGTTCTTCTCTTCCAGTAGGTCTCTAGTCCTTCTTAAGGTTGAAATAAATTTTTATAAATCTTACCCTTGCATATGGCTACAGCGGCCAATTATCTCTGGCCAACATCGGCTGACGGAGAGGCTAATTTGGAAGCCAATGACCTTCCTCCTGACCTGGTTTCCAGTATCCACAACGGACCATCACACCAAAGATCTAAATCGACGAACTCCCCCGAACTTGCATCAAGCTCCTCTCGTCCGATCGAATGGACGACGTTTCGTGGCAACCCTAACGAGAGCATCTCCGCATTCATCCAAACTATCCAAAGGGTCGCTCTGTCTCAGGGGATGCAGAACAACAGCGCTTGGGTTGCGGCCTATACGGCCTCATGCTTTGCAGATGGGGCCTTGGGCTGGTTCAGCTCTCTGGACAACGAAGTTCAAACCTCTTGGACGCGTCTTCGTCCGGCCCTACTTGAAAGATACCCGATCAGATTCCCTGCATTCTCCTCCGAGTCTGCGCCTATACCTGCAGCGGCTTCGGCTGCGCTCCCAAATCCACTGGGCGCGGCCCAGGTTGATGGGCTAAAAACACGCCCAGCGGCACCCCCGCGACGGGTGGAAGTCAGTACTCAGGATTTATCATCGCCCAGGAGAGGGTACATTCAGTTGGTCGAGTGTATTACAGGCCAATTTCAGGGCTACCTATCAAAACGGAGCGGCATCGTATCCACTAGACTGCAGACGGATGCACTCATCGTCGAACTCCCCTCCAATCCGTCTTCTTCTGACCCATTTCGCATCAGGATGGAGGTGTGTTTCCTTTCGCCATCTTAGAAGACTGTCGTGGACCAACAGATCACCGCCAGAATTACGTGTCCGATACGTCTACTGACCCGAAGCACAAGTGCCTTGGGCTACGGAAGATCGAAGAATGGACCTCCAGCACAAAGTCATGGGTGCTATGCCCATGTACAGGCGACCCTCCGTTGGGTATGTCTGGTGTTTTTTTGACCTGCCCTTATCTCTGATGCTTTTTTCGTTACCTGTAGGCAAGGATAAGATTGCGCAGGGCCGACGGGCCTCTGTAATCAATTACCCAGACCGGTACTGTGCGTCATCAGCCGTATGGACCGTCCACCCCATCGGACCAGTAGTGGAACTGAAGCTCCTCTGGACGAAAGACTATGGAAGTGGGTGCACTCCCCTTGCGCCCAAAGTTAAAGATTGACCCTTATCCTACAGCCGTGGTGCGACTACGAATCGGACACTACGCTGCTGTTGACGACAAGCTTTCAGAAGTAGCGACGAAAGAAATAGGGGGGACGGAAGCTATCCCGAACGACTGTTTACTAACTGCGTGGAGGAAGCTCGACTCCCGCTCGTTGAAAGACTTTCGACGAATGGTGAGCACATCACGACCGTTGGCCCGCATGCACTCATTGTTTCTACCACAAAGCGTATGATTTTCACCCCGATTTAGGCCTCGATTTGACCATTGG
Organism: Tulasnella sp. 403; assembly: GCA_019632305.1. Classification (NCBI taxonomy): domain Eukaryota; kingdom Fungi; phylum Basidiomycota; class Agaricomycetes; order Cantharellales; family Tulasnellaceae; genus Tulasnella; species Tulasnella sp. 403. The sequence goes on along the minus strand of WSTW01000257.1, from coordinate 15,671 downwards.
TTGTTTTAACCACGAAATATGCGAGCCTTTGTATAAGGTTGGGCCTGTCTCCGTTTGGTTCCTTCGAACGGTGCCGAGAAGATTACATCTCGAAAATCCTTTTGGCCGGCAACTGATATCATGTGTTATGTATATAGAGTAGGGGGTGTAGTACATACATACCAGTACGGTGACACCCTTGTCGAGTTGTTTACACACGTAAGTTCCATGCCGAAGGGCGAAGGCAATATTTGCAAGTACGTGGTAGGGCCGGCCCGATGGTGTCGGAGGCCAACGGCGTTCCTGATCGAGTGTCGGTTTCTTCATAAAAATCACCTTTACTCAGACGACTTTCCAACATCACGCCTCCCAAACGTCTAAGCAAACTCGACAGCAATGTTTCACAGCAAGTACACAGGTGTCAGCTTTTTGTCCCAGTGCTTATTGCGCCACTGCACGGAACTTACTGTGTCGACAACCCCTTCGGGCAGTAATCTCGACACTCAACACGACGCCGAAGTCTTTTTCACAATCATCAGGCTTTTCAATATATCACCAACGAGAACCTGTGGCTTTCAACAACCCTCGAGAGTCGGGACTGGGCGTCCGTTTCGCCACTAGCATCCCACGTGCTTCATCCGCTTCGCCCATGCATCATATAGAGCAAATAGCCACCGGCTGTTCTTGGCGACTCACACACTGCGATTATGATCTGTTATATGACGGTCGCCCCCTTCGTATGTGCAAACTTCCATTGCACGGCATTCGGGTTTCGCCAGGGGTCAAATAAAAGGGACAGATGAGCCGTCATTTCGTAGATCCAATCTTAACTCCCACTTCTCAGTCTTCGTTCCTTACACTACATGTTTATTTAATCCAGAGTTTTAATATCCTGCTTTTGTCGGCGGTGTTCGTATCGGCTGCACCTAGTAGGTCTCTCGTCTTCACGATTATGGGGTTGGTTTTATTGACGCGCGTTTGGTGGTTATGTAGTGACGAACGCCGAGGGAGGTCCATCTCTGTCGTTGGTGATCTCTCACTGGAATGCGGCATGTCCGTTTGGTGATGGAGCGATCAGTACCTTGGCCCTGTCTGATGAGTCTGGAAGTGTTAATTTAAAGGTAGAGTCCTCATGTTTATGCCGCACTATCGGGGCGTTAATATCTTCTCGTTTCCTCGGTCGTGGAATGCAAGGTTATGTGTATGACGTCCTCGAAGGTTTTGGCGGGGAAGATCGACCGGCTGTAATCAAGACACCTCTCGGAGGCCCGTCTGCTAAATTCCCTGCCGTTGAGATCGATGCTCTTCGCGATGTGCGTTGATTTCTGGTTCCTATAGCAAGACCTTTGCTAACTGGGGTGTTTAATTAGTTTAAGAAACTTTTCTTTCTTGGTGACGACAGGGATGGCAAACAATGGGGAGTGATGGAGAAGGAGGAAGGAGTCGTCTTGTGGGATCATCCAGACTTTACCACCGCATATCCTAAAGGATATAACTGGATGTCGCCCAAGGATCCTGATTTCGACAGTACGCTCGTCTGTCCTTGATCCTCCAATCCGCACTTATCGACATTCTTTCAGATCCCCGTGTGATAGACGAGAAGAAGGAAGAATGCATACAATTCATGCAGGTCCAGTATGATCTCGTCAAAGCGGCCATCAAGGATGCGTTTGTGCACTACGGGTGGGAGTATCTGGATGTCAACTGGGAGAACTTCTTGTTCACGACGGACAAGAATCGGCCTATGCACGTCAATCTCATAGAGTAGGTCGCCTCGGGATCTAACAGACGCCGCTCACCTGTGGATGTTTTCGCAGCTGGGGATATTCCAAACAGACCGAGGTACCTCCAAGCCAACGCGAACAGTTCTGGACAGACTTGATGGTGCGTCTCTCGATCAGCGTTTCACATTCTTTGGCTTGGAACTGACAGTGCTTTCTCTAGGAACCAATGTGGCAGAGAGAGCTCTCCAGTGTCGAGTCAGTGATGCCATTGGAGGACGATCAGAGATTCCAAGGGATCTGCGACTCGGACGTCCGTCCATTCTTCGGCTTTGAACACCCCCGTGACGTCCTCCAGCGGGTGAGGGATGGGACGGGGACCTGGGCCTTGACCAGGCTTGATCGAGCACATTGCGAGCGATTCAGGCAAACAAAATGTCTGTCTTCTAATCTTGCAAACGCTCCTTCGCCCACTTCCGCTCGGGAAGCTTTCGTACGTCTCGCCCTTCAAGGAATCTACTATTGTGAACCTCTAACCGATGACACTCAATCGACCACTTGATCGCCGGATCTTCGATAGGGTCCGATCGCAAAAACGCGCTGCCCTCCTTCGACAGACTGTTTTGAGGCATTACGACTTTTTTGGTCGCTGTTGGTGTCGTTCTTAGAAAAAGGCATAAAAAGGAGAAAAAAGAAGGTATCCAAACTATCTCGAAGTAATTCGAATCGGAGTGGGAGAGAGAATCGAGAGATATAGTAAATAACCGACGCAATTTTTTGCTGGGTGTGTAATGAGATACAACAACAGACTAATCGGCACAGAACAAAAAAAAAGATAAAAAGAAACAAGTATTGCGCTAGTTATTTTCTGTTTTGGAGCTAGGGTTTGGACCGTCCGCGGGAATGATTTGCGATCCTACTAGGCGGGTGGTGTGGGGAGAGGGGTGGAGGAGAGCGAGTGTGGCACGTTGTTGATCGCTCAGTCGTCGTCATCGTCACCGTCATCATCCTCTTCGTCGTCCTCTTCCGATCTCGTCGCTTTACGCTTTGCAGCTGAGACGGTAGAGGCGGCAGCAGAGGAATGACGATTGTGAGCGTGGATTTTCAAGTGCTGCTGCATATTGTCTTTGCGACTAAAGTCTTTTCCACACCCTGGATGCGTACAACGTTCCGCTGCGCCACATACACACGTCAAATAGAGCGATAAGAATAAGAGAGAATTGACGTACGCTTTTCGTGGGTATGTAAGGACCGGACGTGGCGTTTCAAGTGTTCACCCCGCTTGAAGGCCTTTCCACAGCCCTCGACTTTACACACATGGGCACGCGAACTGGCGGCGATCTTAGCGACGACGTCGGCGGCGGAGAGCCTATTTTCGCCGCTGAGTGTTTTGGCGGTACGGCTGAGGGAGCTGCGAGTGCCGTACGGGGAGGTGGTACCCGACCGGGAAGTGGATGGCGAGCCGTGGCCGGTGGGAGAAACCGTGGCGTCGCTTCCGTTCTCGAGGATCATCACGTCTGAGGGTGCGATCGGGACTCGTCGGCCTCGGGAGGGCTTTGTGAGGTGTGGGACGGGGATGGGTACGCCCGTTCGGGGTTTGCGCGACCGCTGTGTTCGGGGTGGAGGGGCGGGGCGGGTGGCGGGATCGCGGTAGTAGCCACCGTTTGTGGTGGTTGGGGAGGTGGTTGTTGTGGCGGAATCTGGGTCGTCGGTTGTGGTAGATTCTTCTTCGTGGTCGATCTGAGGGTAAGCTTCTCGCGGGGAATGTTGTGGGTGGAGGGATCGACCAGAGAGCTCTTCCAGGGCGCGTGCGGCGTCGACTTCCATGGCCTGTTCGGGAGTGAGGATAATGTCGTTCAAGAGGGGGGGAGTAGTGATGAACTGTTCGAAAGCAGGAGCGAGAGAGTCTTGGTTGTCGTCTGCGCGTGCGTTGGATGTGCGTTCACGAGAGACGGCGTAGACGGTGGGTTGGATGGCAAACATGTGAGGGGGATGGTGGGGGTGAGGATGAGCGTGGATAGGGGTGAACGCCTTTTCGAACGGGCGGTGAGTTAGGGGTTGGAGGTTGCCAGCAGCGACAAAGCCGTAGTAGTTTTGCGTATTTACATGGGTAGTTGGGTGGCGGACGTTGTTGTCTTGCACCGTCGCCGTCGTGCTCCTCTCGCTCATCGCTGGGCTGTGGCGTCCAAACAAATTTCTTTCGCTCGCCCCTCTCTCACTCGTGGCGTCACGTGCGCCCTTGGGAAAAAGTGAAAAACGTGTTTGTCGCTGGTGTGCAAAGAGTAGACAAACACGTTCGACGCTCTTTGACGCGTGCGGTAATATGGGGTGTCTAGCTTGCCTCGTGTCGCGGATTTGTCGTCGTCCACGGCTACTCCCTATTGACTCCGATTCGTTTGTCGCTCGTTCTTCCCCTTCTCCCACCACCGCCATCATCTCGTCGCTCGTTGACCCGTCAATCGACCCCAAACGTTAAAAATATGCGTCCAGGAGGCGCGTTTTTGCATCAAGGCAAAACCAAATGTCCCTCCTGCACACATTCATAGAACAAAATAGGACCAAGCGCACACTGGCGCTACTCTAATCCATCCATTCTGGGCACGTTTGGCCTCAGTCGGACAAGAGATGTCCACCATAGGAGTTTCGCCCATAGAGGACATTGACGCTGTGGGGGATTTTTTGTCCAAGCGCACACCGACCACAAGGTGGTTTTCTATGCACGAAACGTCTGCCGCACGTTTGTCGTGCCACAAACCGTTTGCATCTGCCCCGACGACACGTTTCGCCGTTTGGGCGTCGTTTGTATGATGCCTCCTCGTGGTCTCGGCGTGTTTCCCCTATAGGCAAAATGACTCGTCGTTTGCACGCCTACGGCACGTCTCAGGCCAACTATACAAAAGAGACGCCGCACAAACTTCCTCTGATGAATCTTTCTCTGCTTGTGCTCCCTTCCACACACGTTGACCTCATTTTCCCCCATACGCATCCGCGTTTCACCGAAATCCCTCCGCCAATGGAAGACCTGCCAGCGCGACAACTTTCTCTGCATCATTATCGAGTCTAGATAACGCAGGGATGGTGTGGGGGTCCTAAATTGACGTAAGAAACCTCAAAAAGGCAACTCCCACATGGTTCGTCCCTGCTTCGACGTTTTGCGACGTCATCTTTGGAGTTCTCGGGGAGACAGTTTTAAGCTCGGGATGCTGTGTGTCGTGTTTAGTTTGTTGCGGAGGGCCACGAGCGCTGACAACCCTGCAAGTAGATCTGGACCGCGTCGTGCCAAAGCAAAGCAGGCTTAATCTGGGAGCCTTGGCGCTTACTAAGACGCTACGCGCTCTGAGTCGGGTGAGTGGACGGTTGAAGGTGGGCGCCGTCTACGGCGTTGAACTCGACTATCCTCCCACGTTCGCAGATGCACGTCACCATCAAAGCACAACGTTTTATTCGTTTCACTGTAACGTTGTCGGGTGCACCTCTCCGATAACGTCCGAGAGTGGTCGTGTCGTCGGGGGGGAGGCGGACTGTGCATTTCTAGGTACGCCCGTTCCTCGAACAACCCGAAGGACGAACACCGCACTCACATCACTGTCTCAAACAGGTTTCAGAATGAACGCAGGAAATCACAACAAGGCCGCCATCAAATTGATCGGCCGGCCGGTAGTGTTGTGTGACCCGCGTTGTTTCCGTGCGCCGTCGCACTCCCGTCACAAATTATCGGCGTGCGACACGAGGAGAGCATCGTGGAGCTGATAAAGACCGTTAGCGGGCTGATAAGCCGCGATCGGGACCAAGAGCACGATGGATGTCCCAGTCCGTCCTAGAGCACGAAAACATGCCATTCCTTCGTGCTGATGACTATCGCCAGACTACGCCCGACGGCATTCTCCGGGCCCAGTCGCAGAATTTCCAATCAAGAAAAAAGCCTGAGGGTGACCGGTTACTTGTGTGTGACCGGGGCGCTTGATTACTACGGGCTAGTCGGGTGGGTGGGTGTGGGTTCTTGGCCTGTCCTGGAATGGTACTTTTGACGGCATTCTAAGCGATGGGTTTCTTTTTGGCGATGCAGAGTTCAGTTCCGGCCGAGGGCCTAATGCCGGTGTTCGGGTGTGATGGGACGGACGACGGGGACCATGCGGTTCATCCCATGGGCTGGATCATTTCTTTAGCAAGACGTGGGCCGACGTCATTTGGGCGAGTTGTTCAAAGACGGGCCGAACGATGCCGCTTTTGGGAGGCTGTGGTGA
>WSTW01000256.1:12011-26670 GCA_019632305.1 Tulasnella sp. 403 | reverse complement strand
TTGGCATTCCGCTTCTGCTTTTGGGTACGAGATAATCTTTGTTCAGCCTGGGCGAAAACTAGATCAAGCCTGCCGCTGAGGGTTTGGAAGCTGTTCTGCAACGCTGCCCTTGTGGCAAGAGTGGCGTGTAATTCCGCAAGTCGTGGTACAAGATCGTCACGCTGAGGTGGCGTATTAGTTCGTTCCGCAGTAGGGGAGCTATATGCTCTTACAGTTACGAGGTGCGAGCTGTGTGCAATCAATATCGCTCTTATCCATTTGACAAAGATAGTCGCTTGTTGTGTATGCGCTCCACCACTCCGGCCACCGCGACCCTTTCCAAGGCGTTCAAACAGGTCGTTCAACAAGGGTACAGCCAAATCCTGTCGCAAAGAGCGGACGGTAGCGATTATCAAACCCTCGTCTCCAGTACCCAAGCACTGGGTTAATAGCACATGGTCTTTTGAGTGCAGAGCCTGAGTTATCGTCCTTGTAACAGTGAGAGCAGATTGGGGGCTATCCTCCATTTTGGGCAACTCTTCGTCTCCGCTTTCGTGTGCCGTGTCTGTCCCGTTGATCATCGGTCGGGCGGTAATAGCTTGGAGCCGCTCGCCAAGGGAGAGCTCAGCGAGCTCTGTGTCCAGTTCGCCGTTATCCCCTTGTGGCTCGTTGTCCATGGCGGGGTCTTGAGCAGGTTGCAAACCACTGGTAACGATGGCGTCCTTCTCAGAGTAGCGGGGTCGTGGTACGCCAGTCTGTTTGGAACGAGTGAAGGGTCTCAGTGATGAGTGACGGTGATAGGACAGTAAGATCGTACATCCTGTATTGCGGAAGGAAGGTGTGCACTGATGTCGTCTTTGACGGAGACTATTGGGATGAAGTTGCCATTCTCATCCATATACCGCTATGTTCCAGCATATTAGTGGCGTATGACTTGACAAATGACGCGGACGTACGATTGTTTCGAATATAGGCCGCATGGCAACTATTCGAGTAATGTTGATGTGTCCAGGCATTGTCTCCAGGAACTGAGCAGCGATGATCGACGATCGTGTCTCGCCACCTTCTTCATCGGGAGCAACGGCAGCCGTGCATTCTGCGACCAGTGTCTCGACCTTCGTCTTGCTTTTCGAGCTGGCGAGCTTCTTGTGGATCGGTAATACTGAAACAATGCCGGTGGATGATAGAGCTAGCAGCACTTGTGAGGTGGATGTGTAGGATTTTGAGCTGAGGGAGATGTGCCGAACGTCCGAGTCCAAGGGGAGGGTGGCGACCAGCTTGCCCTTGGAAGATTCTTCACGACTCGACAGCTGCCATATTTGGACAATACGATCGTTCTCGGCAATAGAAACGAAACGTCGTGATGGAGAGGATGTCGGGTATGTTGGATCCCATTCGAAGGCTGTGACGGGGGAGGCGTGCCCAGCGAAGGAGCTGAGAACAGTAGGTCGTTGGATGTCGGTGGATTCCGGTGAAGTGGTCGGTTGAAGGGTAAAGAGACGGATGTTATGGTGTCCAGCAATGAGGTGTGTGCTGTCTTGAGAATCATTTGGTGGTTGGGGTCGTAAGGAAATGGACGTGAAGGGGGTTCGGTCGGGATCTTGCCAAGTACCAACGACGGAGCCAGTTTGGAGACTCCAAGCGCGGATAATGCCATCCTGATTTGACGTCCACAGTATTGTGTTTTTGGGGTCTTGTGATGGTGCTGACGAGGCGATCGCAAGAACGGAGGAGGAGCTCGTAGGCTGGGGTAGAGTGTAGATGACTTGGTTGCGGGTCGGGCAGAAGAACAATACAGTGCCTTCTGAAGTCCCAAGGGCAACGACAGAGATGAGGGCAGCATCACCTTGATTGTCATGCTGGGTCTTGCGCTTCTTGCCAACTTTCTTGGCGTCAACGAAATCATTGTTGACGTCCAACCAAGACATGGCCGTAACGCGCTGTTTTTCAACCACATACTCGGCCTTGGATTTCCCGGTTGTGGTATTATAGACGCGCAATCGGTGCTTGTCTACAGCCAAGGACAAGTATGCGAACTGCCGTCCGTCGGGTGAGTACGACGATGTGTAGGCGGGCTCATTGCGATATTCCGCCCGTTTAGTCCTCCGAATGGTCGGCTCGTCCGCGTCGATTAGCATTTGGTTAGAATGTGAAAAGACGCGATTAAAGCGTTGCGACGTTCAGGAAGACTTTAGTGGAGAAAAATTGCCAGGCACTAACATGTCAATAATGACAAATACAGTAAACGCCCCTAATAGACGCTACATATTATACAGGGAGATGAGTCTATTAAGAGATAATGGCTGCCGACATAAGGGACATTCGGCCTGGGAGGGGTATGAGTTACTTAGCAATCCGTGTTATTTGGAAAAGTCGTTCGTACCTTCTCCTTTCCCCACCCTACAATACAAGTCCAACAGAATACATGCCCACATTCGGTAGCACAGCTTGCTGTCCTTTCTTCAAGACACAAGGGGCATTTTCTTCCGGCTCTTTCTCGTTGCGAGAGAGAGGCGACGTCCAGACTCGTGTGGGGGTCGTTTTCAGGGTCTAGAGGAGTGATCGATGTCTCGGCCCTCTTTTGCTCCGCGACAATCGCTGACAGAGGCACTGAGTCAATGCGAACCTCCTGGCCGGACTTTGCGGATGTAGAACCACTGCCATGATCACCCTTAACCTGCATCGGGTTATCCTCATCGACCGAAGGCTGTGTTAGCACCTTCAGAAGCTTGTAAAGCCGATGCAACAACCTCAGCGACAGGAGAAACCCGAGGAGAGAGTATGAGGGTGCCGGATTATTAGGATTTTCCGGTATGGACGTGATCTGCGACTGCTATTAGCTCGGTTCGACGGCAAGTCCGGGTCTAGGACTTACATGCCGTATTCGGAACAAACGTTTTGTAATGTCATAGTATCTTCCAAAGAGGTAGAAGCAGGCTAGATTAATCTCGACTGCGGTTTCCACAATATTGGGTAGGTAGCGGACCGCCTTTCCGAGCACGGACTGTGGTGTCACGCCCCGTGCCCAACGTGCTAACAGGTACCGAGGCATGGTCATGCACAATATAAGCGCAGCACGAAGCTGAAACTCTGCATAAGCCGATAGCAGTGTACGGAGCTGAAAACCATGCGCTTCACCTTTGCAGAGGGCATGCGTCTTGTGAATGTGGAGTATTGCCATATGTCTGTGTATTCTTCTCCAAGACTCTGGGTATCTGAGGGAATAGTCCTTGAGTTCTAAGTCAGAAGGTGGTCAGGGACGACGTACTTACTCGCGACAGACGTCAACATTAGGAAAGATGTTCGGGTGACGACCTCTATTTCTGAGGCCCACCTTGTGATCCACCTTGTCCCTGTAGTCATAAATGAGCGATATCCTGGGTACAGGCAAAAGACACGCACCTAACCAGGACCGGAGGACATTTTCAACCTGGTCCCGGAGGGCAGCGTAATGAAACAAATCTTTTTGGTGGGCCCGAACTGGAAAGAGAGAAATCAACACTCATAATCGAGAAGCCCGAAGTGTTAATAACACAGCTGCTCACTGATTTGCGGCTGGTTAGCGGGCGGGAAAGTATCCGTCTGGGGCACCACGTTGTTCGCAACCTCAACGTCCGGTTTGGGTTCTGGTTCCATTAACGCTGTGATTCAAGTAGTATTCCAATTAATTAAAATCGAGTCTAAGAGGCTCTACTTGGCACCGTGTCTTCAACGAGCTGGGTGTTCGAAAGTGGGGGTCGTGAGCAAACGACGTGACCGTTCGGCATCGCGGGAAGCCGCCGCCGCCGATCACGTGGTCAATTTCATCCTCACCCAGTTAGAGCGACCAAAAGCGACTATTTCAAAGATGCCTCCTCCACCTCCTCAGCAACGCCACGGTCAAGAGCCCACAGTATGGCAAAAACGTAGGCGAATAAATCACTCCCAGTCAATTCAAGAAGAGAACTGACATCCTTCCAGTCAAGTAGGTGCCCTGTCTTGCATACACTCGTCGTACGCGACAAGATCTAAAATTGTAAGCTAGAATGGGCGCGATGATGGGCGGAGGTGTTGGCCTTACCATCGGCTTCATATTCGGCTCGTATAGCATCTTACGGTGAGTCCAAAGTCGAATCTCGTACTAGTGTTAACGCCTAACCCGTAACGGCAGGGGCGGAGCAGGTCCTAGGGGCTTCCTAGCGACTCTGAGTCAATACATGCTCGGCTCAGCTGCCTCATTTGCATTCTTCCTGGCCATTGGATCCGTACGTCTCGAATCCTCCCAAAATCTGCTCGGGTAGCGATCCCTCACGCGGCGAATGTCCCTCACGGCAGGTTATACGAACGGAGGACCGGTTACCAATAACACTCCAGGCGGCTCAGCTATACATGGCACCTGTGAACGTGGCGTCTCGTCCGGAAGGGGCGGCCTTTGCGACGATGCGGGCCAGGTGGATGGTCGAAAAGCAGCGAGAACGGGCTGCAGCGTTGTCCTCGTAAACGTCATGATAACTGACCTTGGTCGGTTTTCCGTGTTTCGGACGGTGGTTTCTCCTGAATTATACTGGTTCACTATCTATCGATGATGTGCACTTCCCTAGGCGTCCGACCAAAACGGCGGCGAAAGGTCATCGCATAGCTTGTTTGCGTTCATCGTATCCGTCTTTCGTGGAATGGAATCCATCTGTTTCAATGGCGAATTGCTGCGACCTTATGGCATTACTGTGATTACTACTTACAAACGGCAATGGGCATACTGGCCTTTCCCCGAAGGTCCATCGAACACCAGTATTTCGCCACATCGATTATGTAACAACTTCTATACACATGCAAGTTTTCAATCTTCCACGAACACCGCTACCATCCGACATATCCCTCCCTCGTCTTGATACTAGCGCCGGGAGGCGCTACACATGTCCAATAGAAATCATGCGGACCAACAATCGGGGCTAAGTGATCGTGTCTCGGCCGAGCAACAGCCAGACGGGGTGACCTCGAAGAATGGCGGAGTCCGACTTGCGGGTGTTGTCGCTGGCATGGGATCGGGTAAGTGGTTGCTTATTAGACAATAGGTAACCGTATTTATCGGCAATTTCCTTTGTGCGGGCAGGTCTTACCAAGGTATGCTTAAATTAATATTGGTTGCTCCCACCACCGCAATACTGAGATACATGTCTGCAGACAGCAGTTGGTCATGGATTCGATACTGTCAAGACGAGATTACAATGCTCACCGCCCGGGATGTACACCGGGGCGCTGGATTGCTTAATGAAGACGGTCAGGAACGAGGTGCGCGAATCCCCGCCTGTCTATTTATCTTTCACTAAGCTTTGTCTTATAGTCTATACTTGCTCTATATAAGGTAAGGATGTAGAAGGATTACCATGTGTGTAATAGGCTAACCTTTCCTATTCCAGGGTGCTTCGCCTCCTGCAATCGGTTGGGCGATGTCAGACTCAATCCTTCTGGGCTCGCTGTACAACTACAGACTTTGGCTATCCCAGCGCGGTAGCAGATGGATAGTCGAACCCGCTTCAAACGGGAAACAAAGTCGCTTGACCGTCCTTGGTCATGGACTCGCTGGCCTCGGAGCTGGTTGGACTAGGCAAGTACAATACACCGATCCCCTAACATAACTTCCTCTTAACAGATGACTTACTAGCTCATTGGTCGCGCATCCGGTCGAGCTTCTCAAAGGCTAGTCCAAAACCAATGTCGCCCAGAACACCTCTGACCTGCGCCCCTCCCATGCAGTCAACCTGCAACTTCAACGCGAAAGAGCCGTCGCTGATCGACAGTTCAAAGGACCCATTGATCTCATGCGCCAGGTGCTGAAAGCCCGAGGATTACTGGGTCTGTATCGAGGGTTTGGGACGACGCTCTACTTCCGGGGCTGCTTCTTCTGGATGTTCGGCAGCGTGGAAGCCTATATGAGGGCATTCAGCATGTTACAAGGCACACGATTAGAGGTGAGTTAAGCTCAATCACTAGTGTTCCTGCCACCAGGGTTGACTGTATTGCCTGCTAGATGAGTACCGGGGTGGCGACGTTCATCGCGGGAGGATTGGGTGCCTTTGCATTTTGGGCATTTGCCATTCCCATGGACAATGTGAAAAAGTGTGTCAGTCTCATCGTTGCCCGCTCGTTGGACGTGCTTAGCAGTGGCTAATCGTTCCTCCGTCATGTTCGTAGTCGGATCATGTCGACCCCGCTGACGTCGAATAAGGTTACCGCCCTGCATGTGGCCCAAACGATATACAGAACTCAAGGGGTGCGGGGGTTTTACGCGGGGCTGGTCCCAATCTTGTTGCGTGCGTTCCCCGTGAACGCCGCGGCATACTCCGTGTATGAGGGCATTATGCGTCTCCTGGGCGCTGAGAAGGTACGTTACTGCCCTCACGTCGCAGTCTAGTCCAGCTGAAGGTTTCGTTTTGCCACCTAGACTCGGCACTGAGTAAAATGGGGTGACGATAAGCTCGGTACCTTCGCGGTAGATTGCTTGCAATAGAACTTCCTTTGTGTCGTGATTGTCGCTGAGTCAAAGGTACTGGCTACGAGGGTCAGTCTTCTGTGTTTGATGGCACGGACGACTCCTGTTTTTCCACCGCGCCACGTCTCGGACTCAATGGAAGCGGACCCGATGTGGTACCGTGACTCCCTTCCGCACCCAGCCCCATATATACTGGACTGTTCGCTTTTGCTCCCTTTCCCACCACACTTCACCTCTCACCCAGAGAGCAACACACCAACCGTCGAGCACACGCCTTTGTTTTATTCGTTCTATTTAAACCACCACCATCCAGAATACCCTCACACATTAGTTCCCCAGTAGCAATGTCGACTACCTTTGTCAGTGACAACTCCCGCATTGTTCGAGCTCACCGCAAGCTCGTTCCCAACACCAACCGCGAAGTCGACCTGCGCGAACCACCAGTCGACCTGACCCCGCGCCAGCGAGGTCGTGCCAACTTCAAGGCACGCCAGCTGCGAGAACACCTTCGAGCGGAGAACCATCGAGCTCAAGACATGAGATGGGTGCTAGGCGCACGAGGGGGGGGCAAGCAGGAGAAGCCCAAGGGAATGGCACGAAAGGATGCCCGGCTTTATGAGGACGCAGTGAAGAGGGGTCTTGACGTGAACGCGGAGTTAAACGGTAACATCTCCGCATCGACCGAGATGCCGCGGACTGGCGCCGAAGCCGCGGCAGGACCATCTACCGATGGTCTTGAGGTAAATATTATGGACCTGATGCGTCCCGGACGAGCGTCAAAGGCTCGAGGTGAGTCTAATATTGGACTGAGGGCCTTTTCGCGTGGACGAGGACGGGCGCTGACACAATATTCGCGCACAGGAGAACCCGTTCGCCGGCCAACTCAGGAGGTATTCGACGCGAGCGAATTTGGCGGATATATTGATGACCAAATCCCAGTGGAAGTGCTTATGGGATTATTTGCAGCCCGGGAGAATGTGGCTGAATGTGCGGAAGAGGAGGAGGGGGAGGACGTGGAGGATTGGGAGTTGGCAGAAGGGTCTCTGATCTCTTTCGATCTGGTCTCGGTTGGGTCTGTCGGTTGAAGAGAGTGGCGGTGGATGGACGTATCTAGAAGTGAGATTGTTTGGTAGGTGGGAATTCGATGACAAGTCCGCGTAGAATCCGAGTCATATCGATAGGAGAACGCCGCCCTGGGGCAATGCATCCTCGCTCTTGTCGGGGAAACCGTCACTCGCTTCCCTGCAGCGCCTGCGAGGGCGCGGGAGGTGCGCATTCAATGTAACTGGTTTTGGACATTTGCCTATTGTGAACGCCCGACATGACGGTAAAGGCTCAGCACGAGGAGACCCCAGTAAGGCGACATACTAACCGACCCATTCATTCTAGAGCATTCCGCGTCGGTCTAACCTAAAGCTGGAAGAACGTTCCCGCCGTGTCGACAGACATGGTAAGTACAATAATGTGGTTGGCAAACCACATATCGCTCATCGCTCATCTCTGATACGCCTTATCTTCCGTTCATTTATCCGGGTAGCGCGCAGAGTCAATTATTGGTGGGTGGTCGCCGACGCTGAAATCAAGAACTGAAAAATCCCCAAGTCGGGAAGCCGACTCGGTTGACTCGCTTTTTCGTGCACGGCCCCGGACTTTACAAGGTGCACGCAAATGCTGGAAATTCGGGCTGGATTAGGACCCTGAACCAAGGACTCACAAAACGAAACTCCGCCACACACAAATACGCCCAAATTCACTGTTCCTCCTCAAAGCCTGCCATCCCACCCGTCCTCTCCCTCTCCCTCATTCCTCCCCTCAAGTCCTCGCGGGTCCATTCCCCTCTCACATCGACTTCATCAACGCAGCCCACAGCGATAAAACCACAACATCAAGCGACTTTAGCACTCACAGCAGAGCACCAGTAGCGGAGAGCACCATCGCACCCCCCATCGACAAGACCTTCGCCGCAGACACTGGAGCCGCCCCCAAAGCCCTCCCAAAGTCGAAAACCCTATACCCTCGTCAACCCTCGTCGTCCCCCATAATGCCTCCGGTCTGCAAATCGTCTCCTTCATCGAGCAATAACGCTCTTGGTGGTAACGGCAAGGCGTCAACCACCAACACGACGTCCACCACCAACGGCCGCAAATCGACGTCCCCAACGTCAAGCCCCTCTCAGAACAACGTGCAAGGAAGCGGGAGTGCCACGTTGAACGGCGCCAGCGCTGCTGCTCAAGCAGGTATGCAAGGTTCTTGACGCGTCCCAGCGACACTCGATCGCTCATAATTTTCTTCCCACGCAGGACCCTATTCCAAGGAACCAATCAAAGAGCCGTCCCCGGACGCCATCTTCAGATCCCAGCCAGGCGCCGACGAGTGGTCCTTCGGTATTTCGCCCAGCGGCAACGCACGCTACAGCACCAATGGCGGCGAGTCTGGCGTCTTCATCGAGTTCTTGAAGAAAGAGGACCAATGGTGACCTTACCTCTGGGCCCGGCCCGCGCCGGTCTCTTCAGTCTGCCCCGCCATCAAGGCTCTACATCCGCATATCGATGATTGGTCAACCATATTATGATGTGTCCAGGGCGGAAAATGGTCGTCGACGTTGACAGACTCGGCCCACCTGCATACCCTTCTCCCTTGTCGGCATCGCTATCCTGACCCACTGACACTGTTATGTCCATCGGCTCGGATATTTTTTCCTACTCCACATGTTGTATCGCCATGTACTTGGGCGCCATGCCTCATCCGTCATGTACCCTGCATGGACGAAATGTCTCAAGTAGGATCCAGTTTATTGGCAGTAGTCATGTACTCCCCTTGACCTGAATGTTATCTCCTTTTCCCCGTCTCTATCCGTTCAAAGACAAGTCATGACAGAAGCCGGACGTCCATATGGCCGCCAGGGACGCAGCAAAGTCCACCCGGAAGGCGGTGGGTCCGTTGGAGACCGTCATACCAGTGTGGGCGAAATGCCTGTACAACCACCGAGAGCACTCGAGCAGGCAGGGAAAGCCAGCAATGACCACATGCACACGATAAACCATGCCACTAGGTCGCCCGACGCCGTGAAAAAAAGGCTTGTTGCTATCCTACGTCGAAGTGTTCCACCTAACCGCGATTGGGAGTAAGGGTCCAAAATCCCGTTTGTGTGTAACATCCTCTACTCATTCGGAGGGCAAGAAGAGACCGTGCGATCCCGGTCGTCAAAGGTGTCGTCCTGTGCAGCGTTCAAGTCGGAGGATGTGGGGTGGCGGGAAGGAGTGGCGCGGCATCGCCTGTTGGGAACCGCGGGGTTTGAATTTTATGTTGGAATCGACCGGTGCAACAAGTGGCGACTTCAATCTCTCCTCCCTCACGCACCCGCCCTCTCCACTCGAGTCTGCGTTGACTCGCCGGCCACAGTACGATTCTCTCTTCATCTTCTAGTACTACATCCCTTTACTTGACACGATCCTTCGAATGGCACCCACTATATCATTACGACCGCAATGGCGTTCGCTCTCTCTCCTAGCCCTCTTTCCCTTTGCCGTCTCGCCGTTCTCGTTCTCCTACTCTGCTCCCACCCAATGCGGAGATCTTACTATTAAGTGGCAAGGTGGAACTCCTCCATTTTCGCTGACGATCGTCCCAGTGAGTCTTGCGAGATCAACGAGTTCTAGTTCAGCCCGCTAATTGGGCGGCACGCACGTACATCAAGGCCTTTAACGTTCCCCGCAACGTTTCCATACCACCTACCGCGTATTCCAATGGCCAGGGGTCATTTACGGCCACCCTTCCTCTGCCATCTCAGAAACAATTCTTGTTGACGATGAGCGACGCTTCCGGCTTCGGCACAGGTAAGCAGTCGCGCATGTCTCACCTCTTACCTCACGTGGGCGCTCAACCCACGCATCGTCACTAATTCTGACCGTTGCTGCTATGCCGTACCTCTGCAGGTGGCCTGTCGGACCTTCTTACCGTTGGCGATCCCGTCAACAACGCGTCGTGCGATCTGACAGAACCTTCATTGGCCTTCAACTTCCAGTTGAACACCGCACTGCAACAGTGCCGGCCATACACAATCAGTAATTACAATGGCTCTACAGCGCCAGTGACAATTTACGGTTAGTGTCGTATTTGTTTATCCTTGGCGACTGCGCGTCTCACAGTGCGCCCCAGGAATGATCCCGCTTGGTTCCGTGTTCCAACTCAATCCCACCGGGAATGTTCCCCAGTATACATGGACAGCGGATGCGAAGGCTGGCACACGCATCATATGGGCAATGTTCGATGCCGCCGGGCGAACAGGAGGGTCGTCTGACGTCACGATAGTTGGCTCGTCGGACGACACCTCGTGCATCACCTCCGACTCGCCGGCGTCGACAGCCTCCACCCAGACGCAGACTTCCGCCTCAGTACCATCAAGCGCCACCGCTTCTCCAAGCTCTGGAGCGGATACAGGTTCCGCGTCATCCAGCAAGGGCGGGATCATTGGTGGGGCAGTTGCTGGAGGAATTGTGGTATGTTCCTCCGCGCTCATGTCTTTCTACGCTCTCATGTCATTGCGCCCTCTCCTTTAGGTCGCCGTGGTCATTGGCACGCTGCTCTGGTTCTTGATTCGACGGAGTCGCGACAAGAAGCACCAGAAAGGCCATGTTTCAACACAGTTCCACAAGAGACGCAGCAGAATTGATCCTGAATTAGACCCCTTACCGCACGAAGGTGGTGTGCTGGAAGCGGGCCATAATTACGAGCCAGAGCCATACATGCTTCCCGCTAGTGCAGACCATACCCCAGATCCTACCGAAGGCGGCGACTATCGACCAGGGTGAGGATTCATCTTCCAGTTTCTCTGAACTTGATCTCAATGCGTTACATCGGTAGTGGTGCTAGTGCCGGATGGACAGAAGGTTCAACAGTTTCGACGCTACAACCAGGGGCGGCCCGACGCAACCCTGCCGCATCCTCTCATCCATCTTCCAAATTCAGCGAAGCCTACTCTGGTCGGAGCCAACCGAACACGCCCGCTAGGTTCGTTTTGCACACCGACGCAGGGGAACTACCCGAAGCAGCCGCTGAGGAAGAGGAAGTCGTCGAACTGCCACCTCAGTACAACTCCATTACAGGTGCATCGATAGGGAGAAGTCCTACCTATCGTGAACGGTCCGCTAATGCACCTGTTGCTGGGTCGTCGAGTACGCCCGGGGCAGGGCAATCGACTGGTCCGTCCACTTAAAATCTTAAGAGGGCCTTCGCTCATACGGACTCCTTCGCCTTCCATTTTTCACCTGTTACCTTATTTTTTTTATTACTCGGGGTTCAACCGCTGGTCGACCGTCCACTCGCTGCACCACACCAGAAGCCGTCCCTCTTCTACCACTGCCAAAACCATGACTTCTTGTTGAGATATTTCAATCTAGTCTATTCTTTTCCTCGGGGCTGCTGGGCTTGATTCCTGTGAACTCCAAACAGGTCTCGGTACCAATGTGCATTCGCTCCTTTTTCCACCCCTTGCCGATTGTATTTTCTGTTTGTTTGATGGACCTTCGTAGCTATCGTCGTGAAACATGCATGTCCGTGCGTTCATACTCCTTTCCAAATGTAGCGTTTTGAGATGGGGTTTATATAGAGCGCCCATTGCGGTATTTATACACTTTGGTGTTATACTGCAAATCAATCGTGAAATGAAGGGATGACCAAAGTGGACATTATCAAATGCTTAGAACAGTACTAGGTAGCAGCCTCCACGCCCAGCCTTGTGTCTCGTCGACATGGCGCTAGGCTGAATGGATGGGGAGCTGTCACTCACCGACTTGCGATAACAAAGACTCCCGCCCATATTCTTTGTGTGAGATCGATATATATAGGTACAGAGGGGATTTAAACTGTCGCGTTCCCCAAGCCTACCTCAAGGTCGAGAATCCGTTAACATGGTGCCAGGACCCAAAATGTCGAAGTCTAAACATCGCGGCACAAATCGCGTCAAACAACCGCTGATATTTCAACATCTTCGACGATCCACCCGCTTGAATACACGGCTCGCTGTTCACGGCGAGGACGATTCTACAAATAACCATCCTTATCCTACAGCTTCGTCTTCTCGCTCGTACCAAACTTCCGGTTTTATGTCCTCAACCGCTTCTTCAAAACCCGCCTCACAAGAACCCCCCACACCAAATGCTCTAAATGGCGCGGCCGCACTTCCCGACATCACGGCGCTCACTTCTACGTCCAACGCGTCCGCGAGCGTCCAAAATGCGATTGTCTTACAATGGCTGAAATCGCGTGGCTTACACGATTCCGCGAAACGGTTGGAAGAAGAAATTCGGAGTGGACGATCGGGATCGGATCCTGTCGTTATAGTCAACGACCCTGGCTCGGGCTCGGACGGCGAAGGTGGATCTGGAGCGGCAAAAGATGCGAAAGACGGGCCGGCGGCGGATGCGAACAAACCTCTTGCGAAACGACGTGCGTCGGCGAGGCTGGCGAAGCAGAGCCAGAAGGAGACGATCAGTATGCAGGAATTGGCTACGCGGAGTGCGCCAAAAGGCGTTGCGACGAGTGCGACGACGCAGGCTGCTGGGACGTCATCTGCGGCTGCGACGGGTGCAACGACCACGACTGGGAAGAAGGGAGCTCGTGCCAAGTCACCCGTGGTACGATCCCCTGTTACGACGACTAATCCAGCTCTACGTGCCCCTGGAGGTCCGGCTGCGACGTCGAAAACGACCGCCCAGCCCGCCGTTGGTGTTGCGCAGACGCGAGATTCCCCTGTTCCCGGGATGATATCTGCCGTTTCGTCTACGCCGGATTTATCGAATTTGTATTCGGTGCTTGCGCCTCTTATGACGGCTGCCGCTGTTACTTCGACTATGAGTGCCGAGGAGAGTCAGAAGCTTACGCAGAATTTGGTTGCGACGCTCAATCGTGCTGGGATGACGATTGACGAAGCCATGGCGAGGGATCCTACGGACAAACAGCAGGGTTATAAAGACCTTGAGAATTGGGTGGAAGGGGCGCTGGATATGTATCGGGTAAGAGATGACCTTTTCTCATCCCGGAGTTTCGTGCTGAACCTTTGCGTATAGCCCGAATTCCGCCCTATCCTATTTCCTGTTTTCGTTCATTTCTATTTGGAGCTCGTTCTTGAAGGCTTCAAGGAGGCTGCCAAGCATTTCTTTATGACCTATTCACATTCGCTCTCCTCAACACACACCATCACCTTGAAGCACCTGTCGACAATCACCTTACCCCATCACGTGGCGGAGGACGAACTAGCACAACGGTTCAGATCGGAGAAATATGTCATCCGAATGAGTCGATCTGGTTTCGGCCTCATGCTTGGGTGGTTGATGGAAGGTTCGGGGGGAGAAGCTATGGGTGCCGGCGAAGGTTTTGGCGGAGAGAGTAATAAGCGTGGTCGGGCGACTATTCGGCGGATATTGAATGACCGTATCGATGTCGAAGGTTCGTCTACTGAATCTTCTGTCTTGTCGATATTGACTCTTCCATGTGGCAAAAGTTGCTACTGTGAGTTCAGCTGAAGTACCGGCATCGACTTGGGAGGAGAATACGGGGCTCCTCTCGTCACTCATCCCATCGGTAGAGAAGCTTACTGCAAATAGTACAGTCACTTCTCCGGTCGTCGCATCGCCAATCGCGTTCAACCGTTCCAAAGGACAGCTGAAGCTTGGACTAGCGCCACTACCCGAGGCTTTGGCAGAGGAGACCAAACGTGTTTCCAAGGAGGAGATTGATCATGATACGGCCATGGACACCTCTGACCAAGCTATGTCCGCCAAGGCGCGGCGGTTAGCTGCTGCCTTGTCTTCAGACGCAACGCTGATCAGTCCAGAAACGTCGGACTTACTACCCCGTCCGATGCTGTTCAAATCAATGGACCTAAAACGCGAAGTAGAAAAGGTGCGGGATGCCAGGAAGCGGATAAAGCTGGAGCCTGCACCGCTCACCGCCTCGGACTCGGATTTCGGACTTGACCGCGCGGCCCTCTTTGCCAAAACCGGTGCCCTACCGAGTGTTTGTGCCTATACCTTTCACGATGCTCCCGACGGGTGAGACAATCCGATGTGGCTGGGTGAATTCGTCGCTGACCTCCCATGAATTGGTAGTGTCTGTAGTTCTATCTTCTCTCAGGATTCATCTTTGATGGCTGCGGGATTCACCGAAAGCTATATCCGGATATGGAGTCTAAAGGGAGAGAAATTGAAAGGC
>WSTW01000255.1:0-26687 GCA_019632305.1 Tulasnella sp. 403 | reverse complement strand
CTCAAAACCCGCACCCGCCAAATCGAAGATATATTCCAGAATCCGTACAAGGAATCCAAACGTACATACAGAGAATCCTAACGTCGGCTGAAGTCAGCCATCACAGACACCAGATTCTGCATATTCTGGCACGCTCAGACATAGTGCTCGGATGAAGCCCGAATACCGGTGAATGATCCAGCCCCATCCAAGTAAAAAGCACCCACTAGCGACGTTCCACAGCCGCACCACCCCTTTGGAGACCAATTCGTAGATTCGGTGAAACAGTGCCCAGAAAGGGTTCACCTTTTGCAAGCTTCGCTCCCCCAATCTGCGTACCATGGCAATAGATCCCTCAACTAGAAGGATTGGCAATGAGGGACGCGCGGCCTGCACAGGGGGTTGGGCCTCCACTACGCAATCTGGCTCAGTAGACCCATCAGCACACGGAGTCCCCTCTACGAATGAATCCGATGCTTGGTTCATGATCTCCACCAAGACGGCGAGTAGCAAGAGAATGGCAATAAACAACATAGGTCGGCGAAACACCTGGGACGTGAAAACTGTGTTTAGCATCCATGGTACCTTTCGACCAATTGAATATGTGGACACACCGGCCTATAGGTAAAGTCGATCGAAGAAAGATCCCGGGACCATGCCTCCATCTTCTCTCTTGCGTAAGCGACAAAGGACTCTATACTGACCGTCCCAGGTTGTGACGGCGATTGCGACAGTAGTTCATTAACGTGAACCACCGAGACTTCGCTCCCTCCAACATAGCTAATGATTGTTTCTAGGAAGAGTTAATAGAACCCGGATCAGTTTGGTAAACGGAGGTAGTGTAGCTAACGACACACCAGAGGCTTTTCTGCTGCTGTTTTTCCAGACTTGCAATACAACATCCTGCGTCGATGTGTCCACAAGCGAACAGGCGACAGTCGAGACCTGCCCTTGGGAGACAGACTAAGGAAAACGTTGGTAAATTTATGACGTCCTGGATAGTAAAACGCATACCGTGGTTTCATTTACTATTAGACCTGAACAAAACGACATTAATACTTTGTACTTGTAACCAAGGAATGAAAAGCGCACCCTTTCCATTTAGGAGCATTGATAGGTGTTGGTTAGGCGGTTGGAACGTGTTGACGGAGTCGTTGGAGGGGGTAAGGTCGAGAACGGCAAGACCTTGTGAGCAGCCGAATACAGCGAAAAGATCTGGCCCCTGCTTAACAAGAGTGATCGGCGAAGTTGCGTTGGGTGTTTGGAATGTCCTATTTGGTATTAGAGTGCACCCATGGACACCGTCTTCGGTGAGGTGATAAACACTTGCTGAGCTGCTGGTGGTCGACGTTGCCACAGCAGCTTGACAGTCTGGAGCTAAAAGAAACAGAGCACTAGAGAACGGCGGTGCGAAGGAGAATTAGCAGCGAGCGTTCAAGGGGATGCGGTGTATAAACTTTATTAGCCCTGGTGGCTGGACACTGCGAAAAGTCCTGTTGTTGAGATCCCAAGTTCTACAAAGCGGGTCGGGTTAGTGATCAGAATTGACAGAAATGCTCTCTTACACGAGTCCACGGTGAGTATATGAAACTATAAGAGTGTTGCGATTAAGGAAAGATGTGGCCTCGACGCAGTGTGGTGTGCCGTCGATCTTAAGTAACAAGCTCATAGCCCATTTCCCTACATAGACGTGTCAATCGGTCTTTGTTTACCTTGAAACCTATTTGATGTTCAGTACTTACCTGTTTCATTTGTCCAGATCTCTATATTCTCGATGTAGCCGACAGTGAGCATAGTACTCAACCCGTCAACCCGCTTCCCCTGGAACACGGAGAGAGTAGTGACAGGCCCGGTCATTGCCACTGGCAGTCCGTTACTTTCCTGCAGCATGCGCTTTGAGAGAGAGATTAGCCGGGCAGAGGGCAACGCTGATTCGATGACGCACCCGATCGGTGAATTGAGTGACCAAAACGCGTCCATCTGAAGACCCAACAAAGAGCTCATGCTTTTTGGACCATACACAGCATATAGGTTGCACCAAGGCTCGGAACTGGATCAGTTGGATGACCTTGCCCAAGTCGGACGTCTCTAATACGAGCATAACGCCAGTCGAGGTGGCTACGGCAAGATAGGTGGCATCATGTGATAGAGAGAGGGCATTGACACTTCCGCACATCAAGTCTCGGAACTCGTAGTGACAAGTGAAGGAGGATGACATTGTAAGCGTTTGTGGTGCGTTGTGGTGGCAGATGGTGGGTCGCCAGGATCCAAACTCCGCGGACAAGCTGACATAGATCCTCGCTCCCTCCCCTACGTTATTGACGAATCACTGCACTGGTTCGTCTATTCAGTCAACGATGTCGGAGTGATCGTACCAGGTGGATGGTCAACTTAGAGGTGGGCGTGCTCTACGAGAGCGAGCGATGGTGTAGCCGTGGATTACACGACCGTATTGAGACTGCTAACAGCGACAACATGAAGGCCTACCAACTCAAGAGCGACATGGTTAAGGCAAACACTCTTATGGGACTTCTCACCAAAGGGCAAACGCGAGAGGCACTCGGTGTCAGTTATGGACTGGACCGGCGTACGGAATAACGCAATGCTCATATCGGAAAGACGAGGAAGAGGGATACATTGACGAGTAGACCTAGACTACGATTGACAGTTATCGACTGTAAGGATTACGCCCTGCTTCTCTTCGAGCGTCTAGTTGTCCTGCCTTCTTCTTCATCGTCCCCGCTCTTCCGTTTCAGACCAGCACGTGCGATATGGGCACCTTGAAGATGGACAGGAGACGACTTGACAGGGTCCAAGGCAGACGAACCCACGGGGATAGGGGGAGCAGGGGGAAGGGGAGCAGGGGAAGGGGGAGCGGGTGTAGGAATGACACTGAGCGCTGGATGAATAGCCTCAGGCCGGTTGGTGTGCATGACTCCATGTGGCGAGAGCTCTACAATCGCATCTGGATCAACACAGATGAGCTCTGCTATCAAATCGCCAGCCGTGGAACGGTCCTTGAAGAGCCCGCTGAAGTGGACCATAACGGACTCGTTGCGACTGGTTGCCTTGGTCATCCTAGCTCGGAACGAGGCTGAAAATGAGCTGATATCGCACCTATCACCAAACAGTACGGTGTTAGGATTGCCTGGGTTGGTTCGTTGCTGATACTCACCCGATTGTCCACAAAGGTTGGCCACGCTTCTTAAGTATGTTGATGTACAGATTCCATTCACTAACGTCGTCCACCATGACCTTCCTCGCAGTTCCGGTGCAATTCAACTCCAAATATTCTGGCCCATTATTGGAATTGAGGGCAGTAAGTCCTGTTCTGGCGAATGGCTTGATGACAATGTCGTAGTTGGCAGTGCTGTCCCAGAACTCGGCCTCGCCGCGGAGGTCGACCGTCGTTCCCTCGGGTAGCAGGTTTCCTTGGGGGTTCACCACTTGGATCTGGATGGTGAAGGACAAGTTGGCGGAGGATGGACGAACAGTAGAGTCATAGAGGTGATGTTGACCATGGGAGGTGTGCTCTATATGGCAATTGCTCAGAGTAAGGCGACCTGAAACGAAGACGACCATGGATAGTGTGACGAGGGAGGTTGTATTTGACGGGGGAGGTTACGAGCCCGATCTTCGAGCATCCTGCGCAGCTTATAAGTCGTTGGGTGAACAAAGAGGTTCGCCTCGTCTTTCAAGCTGGTCAGTGAGCAAACATGTGACCATTTTCTCACCGTATTCCGTTTTGGTATATCCTCGGTCGATCTATCAGTTGCTCCGCTTGCCTTCACCCCTCCTTCCCAATGAGAAATGCCACTGCTGAGCTACTGCTGAGGTACCCTTCCGCACCTTGTCTTCCTGGTGCTGCTGCTATTGGTGGGGCTAGGCCTGTGTATGAGATTTCAACGTCTCACATCATACAACCCGGTTTGGTCGACACATCATCTGACCGTCATCTCGCAACGGCCCTCCCACTCCTCGAATTTACAACTTCATTTTGACGATAAGGAAGCTCGCTCAACTCGAGCTCATTTATTTCTGTACAGACTACACCGAAATTCTTCAGATCTTGCGGCAGCATCATCGCAAATCACTAGCCCACGTCCACCAATCAGTTGTTAGGAGCTCCTAGCTACTTCCTTCAAAGTTCGTTGATTTCATTGAAAAACTGGAGCATCCAATTTTCATGAAACTGCCACCCTGTTGGCTTTACCAGCCGTTGGTGGAACGACGCATAATACTCGCGGACCCCGGATAACATGAAACCCAATGCGAACAGGATAATGGCGCCATCTGCTTCATTGCTCCCCTCCTGGGTTTCACGAACGGCTTGATCGAAAGCAAGAGAATGTCGATCAGCTGGGGTGCTGAAGACGATCTCCGCTGCTTTCTCGAAGGGCAAAGTGGTAATGCTTTGTACGATCCATCGCTTGCATACCGGCACCTCCGAACCATTGGGTCTAGGCAAGAGCGCTATAAGACAACAGTGTGTCTTTGCCAAGCTAGAAGACTTGTCCAAATGCAGAGCATTTGCTACTGCATTCGTTAACGCGTTTTTGTGCACCTGGATAATTTTGAAGGCGAACTAAGAGCTTGACACCAGGAAAGTGCCCGATTACTTCAACATACCTCATACCAGTCTGAATACTCAGCGCCGGTGCTTCTCAATTGCTGGACGTCGATCGGGTAGCAGACCAGGCTATGTGGTAGACTGCTGGCCGCTTGGCATGCGGTGGAGCAGAACCGTGCTGACCGACAGATAGGACAAGCGAATAGGGTGACTCTGTCGTCTGGGGCTCTGCAATTCGTGCAGAGGTGGGCTGGCATCTTTTCACGAGGACTAGAAAATGAAAGTTGGTGACACCCAGCCAGACGCCTTTTGTATCATAGGTCGTTACCCCTCACTCCCTTCTGAGGCTATGGCGATGAACCCCAACACAGCCCTGATCGCTCCTATCACGATCTGAACAGAGACTATAACATTTTCAAACACCCGATATAATGACATTTTTTTTGGTAACAAACGCTCCAGAATCTGTCCAAATTCGCACATATTCTATTACTCTTTGTGTTCGGTATACTAGTTAAATTGATTGGCATTCCTGTACTTCGGTAACCCTGTAATTAACTTGCTCGCCGTCGTCGCTAATGTCACAGTAGATGATCGAGAGATCAGAAGCCTCAAGAGACATAATCTGAATATCTTGTTCGTAACCACTCGCTTTGGCGCCTCTAACCTGAGCAACAAAAAGCATCAGCATTAGCTCTCCCAAATGGCGCCCAAAACGGGATTGTGGCATACGTAGAATGTCGTGTGTCTTAGTACATCAGTTGTGGGTGGCAATAAGCCTGGTGGGCCAACGAAGCGGAGCCTGTAGAGAAACCCAATGGTCTTAAAACCGTGAAGGTTACAACCAAAGGTGTTCGAGAAACCACGTACTTGATTGTATCGCCACCTGCAGCCAACCGAACCCTGTATTCTCCCGTGTCGGTCGAGTATAGCACCCCCTCGCTCTCGTCGAGTTCCCCATAGAACGAGAAGGAAGGGAGAACGTTGCGAAAGTAAAGAAAGGTTGTCGCAGGATACCACTTCATGGACGCAAGGAACAGGACGACCAAGATGTCACCTGCGCCAGGACAGTGGAACTGGACACGGCCAGAGAGGTAGCATAAGTACTCTCCGTTGGTGGGGATGTTGGCTGAGTGGGTGTTGAGGGGTATTTCGAACTTGACGTGAAGAAGCTGGTCTCCCTTCATGGGGATTGTACTTCGAAACTCGGAGTATGGATAGAACAGATAGTGCTCTGGAGTGCGTCCATCCTTCAAGATGAAGAACCCGGAGATGGTAGGTAAGAATGGCATAATGAGTGCGAGGTGGACGTTGGAATATACGAAGGGCAATGTTAAGCACGGGTGTTCCAAGCGACGAGGAGCCGTATATATATATCAGAGGATATTTCCAAGCACAAAATGGGGACACCCAGCAGCAGTTCTTCAGGAAGCCGGATGAAAACGCGCCGTAGCAAGTTTAGCATTTCTTTGCGGAGATCCGTAACGATGAAAAACCATATCGGACACAGGGATAGGAGTTGGAGAGAGCCAAAAGCGTATGATAAAGGAAAGGGGTTATGAAGAGCGCTAATAGGAAATCACCGATCCATACAGTTGGCAGGCACCAAGCAACGTGATCTAGTAATCAGGCGACAACTGTGTAGTTCTACGGGGCTCTATCAAAAGTACTTCAAGTAGCGGTTTGCACAATATCTGGAGTTGAGGAAAGCCTCGTCGAGCGTCTCAATCACTTGCGCCTAGAATAATCACAGTCAGCTACACGAAAACTCAAGAATAACGGGTGAACAGACCGCCGCCTTTGCCGCAAACACGCGATCAACCTGAAGCTGTCAAGCATGTTAGCGATTTGTGACCTGTGATAAGAGGGCTTGACACTACTAACCGAAGGCATTTCAAATGCAAGATACTTCGAACAAAGGATTCCAATCGTGATTCCGGCGACCTGATTTAATATTCGAGAGGTGAGACGCGACTCAGGGGAGGTACAAAAGCCGTAGGGACGCACCAGTACAAAAAAGGTCTTCAAAGCCTTAAACTTCGGTACTTCTTCGGGGGGTCCTGAGTCATCCTCCAGAGGCTCTGGCTGATCGAAGTCCTCAGGCTGAAATCAAATTTAGGCCGCATCCCAAGACAGAGGACATACAACTTACCACAGTGGCCCCAAGGGAATCGAGGAAGCGACCGGAGAAGCGGAGCATTGCGCCGGAATGGTTGTCGCCAGCTACACCGTAGGAGCGGACGAAGAGTGAGGCTTTGAATTTGTTCTCTTGTGTACTCATGTGGGGAACTCAAGGGCGATGTTGGACCTTTCGTCTGCCGTCGAGTAGCTGATATATCCCCAGGCAGATCAAAGACGTGTTAGAGTGTTAGAGCCAAGAGCACTTCTGTACAAAGACGGTCCCAAAGATAGATAGAGCAACAAAAGTGACCTTTCTAGGACTGGAAAACGAATCGGCCAACGAATGTTGAACGAATCTTCCATGGAGTAAACGTCCTTCAAGGTTTGACTCTTGTTTGACAGATGAGGAATGCAAGGTTCTTGGGCACCACGCGGTATAACGCATAAGGAGCCATTCAGCTGCTCATTAATCACAGAAGACAGTGAATTCGAGTAATGGCAGGTAGAAGACACCTTCCTTTGTGCGGATGAGCGGATGAGCGGGGCTCTCCGATATTACCAGTTCCCTGGTCGATGGCAATGCATGTGATCATATAAGGTACTTGTTACAAGGGTGAGCTGAAAGGGGTTATCATCATCACTGTCCAAGGATAGTGGCTTGCCGAAGGGAGTGGGGTTGCTTCGGTGCCTTTGCTTTGGCTGTGCCCCCGTTTCCTACAAGGATGACCTGGGTCCTGGGTAGTGTTGCCGCGAGCTCGAGCCGAGCCAAAACGAGCTACGAGCCCAGCTCGCGAGCCAGTCCCGTGACTTCAAACATATTTGTTTCTGTTGAATACCTTCCGAATAAGGTGTTTCGACTGTTCTGAGCACCGCATTGGGCTCAACAGCCTCCCATCGAGGACGACGTCATTCGCCATCCTCCCCGGTCAAAATGTTCTGGGCCTCATAAGCCACCAACACCCGCTATATTAGATCCATTTGAGACCATCTCTGGTGTTTATCGTGTCGTCTCTAAATTCGTTGTAAGAGCGTCCTTGAATTATTCCAGCCCATCTCCCTACCATGAGACGCGCCTTTTGGTTCTCTTGATTTGGCGAGAGAGAACCGTTATGCACTACAGGGAAGGGAACTCGGAGGCTTCGACGCGCCAGCATCTGCACGATGGGCACCATCTTATTGGTGGGTAGTTGGCCCGGTCACGTGGGTCAGCTCGCGAGCTGGCTCGACGGCTCGGCTCGACGTGGCTCGGTTCGTCACTGTTTTCGAGCCGAGCCCGTTCAGCTCGGCACGGCTCGGCTCGCGGCAACACTACTTCGGAGCCATGAGTCACGTGGTCATACACTGTACCTTCAGGGTGCCTTCAAGCTATAGGGCCAGACTCAATGTTATCGATGCTACTATGATGACAACAGAGGCCCACTCCTGTCTGCTACCCTTCCTGAGGATAAGTTCCTGAGGATATGACGCTTTCTTGTGGCGAAAGATACGTTAAGCTAGGGGTGAACCCTCCCCCCTCCATGTGCATGTTGAGCTCTTCATCGCGGCACATAGATGAGGGATATGTTCGTCTCTTGGGGGTTCCTGCGGTTACCTTGAACTGCTTCAAGCGGATGATTGCACTAGTGTGTGTTGTTCTGACGGTGTTTTCATTTTCAAGAATGCGGCACTTGTGGCCGCCTGATGCTCTTTAGGGAAAATTAGCTTGGTTAGTAACACGTCATGGTATCAACTATAAGAATATATACTGATATGTGTGAGGGGGCGAGGACCGCCTACACGAACACAATACCTGGTGGGGGGGTCCGTGTGAAGCGATTGGTCAGGCCGCCTGGCGTACCTTTTGTCGATGCTCGATGCACTCCATCCCAACGTTACCCAAGACAAAGACAACATTATTTAGCTGTATTAGAGGCCGAGCTGTATTCTCCGGGTGTAACAAGTCTATTTCCCCGAGGGGGAGTTAGCTGCCAAAGCAGAGAAACAATGAAGGAAAGGTGCCAACAATCCGTTGTAAGACGTCTTTGAGTACTCGATTCCTTTGCACACACTGACACCTTTCACCGCTTCAGAGCCTTATATTTGGAGGGGGGTCACAGAGAGGAGACCTCAAGTAATACCCTCTTTACTCTCTCATCGCCATGTCCGATACGACACAAATTCCAGGTGTAACCACCGAGCCAGATACCAATCAGGTACGTCGCCCCAGGTCATGGTTATCGACGCGATATACTAATAGTGGTCGATTCTCCTCCAATAGGTATGGCTCTCTAATGGGAGTGGGATGACGCTCTCCAACATTCTCCCTAGCCAGTTTGTCAAGAGCTGGCGCCACTGGCAACTCAACGCCTCTCTACACCGCTGCTACATCAACACCGTTACCTGTCCGCTCACCAAGTCTCGTCTATCACCCTCCACCTCACGTGCACTTCAGATCCCAGAACTCGTCGACATGATTTGCGGATATGCCTCGAAAAATGATCTGAAAACGATCTTACTGGTAAACCGTGAATTTTGCGAGGTGGCAGCGGATCACCTATGGCGGGTTCTCAAGAACGCAAAACCTCTGCTTCACCTTTGGTCCACTCTAACCCACCGTCCTCCTCCTCGCTGGATTTCGGTGAGACACTGCAGTATCTGATTGGTACTAGGCGCCCCCTAACATTTATTCATACAGTCCATACCTCTGTTCAACTTCTCTCAACGCCGAGAACCCACGAATGAGGAACGTTTCAACTTTTATGCGAGACGGGTCAAGGTTATCCAGTTCGCCAGTTTCTGCTGGGAATTTTACGGATACGACAAACACCAGCTCGTTAGGGTGCTTCCCATCCCTCAGAACCCACCCATTCTCTGTCCGTCTCTCTCCTCCGTGGCCGTTCGGATGCACGTCTGGCATGTGGAACTATTCTCTCGTTTTGCCTCCGAGCGATTGGCCTACGTCTGCCTTACGATCAGCCCTCGGTATGACGGCGCAGGGCATCAGCGCAGGGATTTCTCGGATGAAGAGCTCTACCAGAGTAGTCTCCTTCTGGTCAGGACGCTTGGCCGCTTGCATTGCCTACGGCGTCTCTCACTGGATTGGGCAGACTGTCCGTTTGAATGCGGCAAAGACTGCGACCTATTCGTGGAGATAATTACTGGGAATCAGGGGTTATGCAATCTGAACCTTCCTCAAGAACCCGAGTGCCTTTGCTTGCTGAAGGCGGTGGGGATGCTCCCCAATCTTTCGATCTTCACTCTTAGCGAGTGGCGGATTCCACCACCCAAGCTTCAGGATTCTCCGTTTGCCGGCAACTTTCCTTCTCTTCGATGCCTCAATGCACCGATTAACGTCGCCTCAAGCATCACATCACTCTCTCCTGCGCCTCAACTCGCCACCATCAAATGCTACACCCCGCCTCTTCGACTTTCCGATCCCCCTCTCGATTCTCCGGCACTTACCACTAACCTACTCTCAACCGCCGCTTCATTTAGTATCACGACGCTCCAGATAGCAATCGACGAGCCTCTAACCGACACACCCTACATCAGGCTGCTGGCAATGTTCGTGAACATGGAGGTGTTCTATCTCTCCTCCCCCACCGCGCTTAGCGATGAGGCTATTCTGACCTTGGTCCCTAAGTGGATAAGGTTAAGAAAGCTGGAGTGGAGGTCCCGTGGGGTGCGCCCGACTGCGAGCATTCACGCGTTGTCGGCCTTCTCCGGCAACCACGAAATCACAACGCTTGCTATCCCCATCGATATCACCTGTG
This sequence comes from Tulasnella sp. 403, assembly GCA_019632305.1. Taxonomy (NCBI): domain Eukaryota; kingdom Fungi; phylum Basidiomycota; class Agaricomycetes; order Cantharellales; family Tulasnellaceae; genus Tulasnella; species Tulasnella sp. 403. Next base: position 16,265 of record WSTW01000255.1, on the reverse strand, counting down.
AAACCAACCACCAGGACATCCATCTCACCCTCGGCCTTCCTCCTCAACTGACGGTGCTGGACATCTCCCAATGGATTATTTGTCCAAAACCTTGCCCATGGATCATACGAGTCTTACGGCGCCTCGTTCCTCCTAATGTCCCGGCAGAGGAGTTGATACGGCTGGGAATAGATCAGTCAGACCTCGCGTGGTGGTGGAAAGTGTTTGACATGGTCAACTCAGCGCGTCGTGGTGGGCGATATGACAGTGTCGATGAGGATAGTCCATATGATGCGGACCAGGAAGACAATGATGACAAGGGTCGTGACTGAATCTAGGTAGTTGCTTGTACAATCTAACTCAGGTGTAATGCATACACGAGCTGGTGTCTGTCCGTTATGTATTCCATTATCCTTGATAATTTTGGTGATGGTATATCTGGTGATAATGGAAGGAAAGCTTTGTTGGGTGTAAAGTAACCCTGCCTAGATAGTCTCTTGAAACGCAAATCTCGTCCAACAACCCTCAATGCGAATACCGCACAACAGTTATAACACGATTTGTATCTACAGCCATAATGGATCCGTCTGCGAATGCGGCAGCAAGTCCGGAAGGTGCACTAATGGGTGCGATCATTTGACGACAACAGGGACAGGTTCTGAGCCGGGCTCACGAGCTGATCTCGGTAGGAGGAACCACTTCAACGTCATCGTTGAACCGATATGAACATGTTCTTGAGTAAGATGCACCTAGATTTCATCGTTGACGGAATGTTAGCAGGTCTCGTTCTGTTCAAAACAAGGCACGGCGTTAGGTCTGTCACAAGAGGAAAAGGATATCGTCACTGACATAGGGGCAGGCCGCGCTGGCTGTTGGTCAGTTCTAGCTAGCTTCTGCATCAATGCCTGTCTAGACGCATTGTTCAAGTTAGTGCCTAGAGGGAAGGCGTGGGTAACGACGCTGCCTTGAAGCGGGTAAGCTACGAACCTCCGCCTTCGTCAAGCGAGTCCTGTTGGATCATCCCTCCGCGGGTAGTCCCCTTCTCGTGGACTGTGTTGACTCTTAGCTAAGGATTATTGCCCGTCAGCGGCAATTCGGTGAAGGATGCAAGAGAGGATACGAACTTGACAACCTGCTAGCTCAAACCCATCCATCTATTCAAGAGCCATTTTAGCGTCTTTAGCACGCTTGTACCTGGACCCAAGACGTCAACACAATGTGGTCCGCGTCAATAGGCCATGGGACTAACCGGACAAATGCATAGCCCTTACTCCGTCCAGTCTGAGGGTCCTTGTGAAGACCGACGAATTCTAAATCACCAAATGGCTCAAACACTTGCTTAATATCGGATTCGCTCAGATTGAAGTGCAGAGACCCGACATATAATTGCATGCCTGCCGGTGGTGCGGTAACGCCTGGGGGAAGGTGAAGTCTGCAGAGGTCGAAGTGAGGGCGGGAGCGTTCGGATGAGTGGATGAACGTACGAGTCACCTGCAGGTTGCTGCTTGTTCCTTTCCGACTTGGTTAGTTGAACCATGATTGGGAGGCCCATAACAGTACCAGAAAGAGCTATCGCCTTTGAAACAAGGTCAATAGATGCTGTGTCACGAATTGCATGCAGTGTCGTGGTTCGGCTTGAGCTTGTAATCACGTCCAGTTCTCCAACAGTATCCCCTTGCCCGTATTCTCCGATAATACCTCCGTCCTTGTCTCCGAGAGCACGCAGTCGGCCATTAATAACGATGTAGAAGCTATCGCTCTTGTCACCAGGTCTCCACAACACTGACCCGCGTTGACTTGCATCCAATCTAGAGAAGAATCTATATGCAGGACTAGAACAACAGCCAAACTTGTTTCAGAGTCTAGCATCGGACGAGGCACTGGAGATACCGACCTAATGGCGAGAGGAGAGATATGAGACGCTTCGATAGCGTCAAAAGGACGATCGGCCGCCTCTCAATCAGACGTTCCATCGTATGGTGAAGTAGGAATCCAACGTAGGTATCGACCTTGGCCTTGATATCAACAGAAGAAGGGGTGGCCGTTAATGATGCTGAATAGCGAGGGGAAGACGAGTCAGATAATTGTTGACGTCCCAGAACCAGAACGTACCGAGGTATCCAGCAATCCCTCCAGGTTTAACCGTAAAAAGGTACTTGGCGCATTTGGGGTTTGGGTGGGCGTTGTGCGTCGATGTAGGTGGTGCTGTGGCGGACGTCCCGCGATTCCGGTGTTGTGCACCTTCGTTGGAGCGTATACCAAGACTGCTCGAGGACATTTGCTTCTGGTGAGACGACAGATTCACGGTGGATCCTTGCCAATGCGATGCCCCTAGGTCGCTGGGTGATTGAACGTTGGAATTCGAGTCATCCACGGGTATGGACACGTCGAGGAAGCCGTCGATGGCGTAGAATAGCCCTTGAAAGTGTTACGTCAAAGCGAGTCCGCAAAGTAGGACTTCAGGGACGAACCAGCATTCCTTTCCCCCGCCTTTACGAGTGTTGTTCCTGCGGCGAAGCAGAGGATTTCAACTTCATTGTCCAATCCCATGGCATATGAACGGTTCAACGCAGAAGACGCTCCGGTCATCGTCGAAGCACTGTCATCGGCCGCCTCGAGGAACGATAGGGACGAGAACGAGTTTAGGAACTACCCACGAGCACCATGCGAACTCGATATCCCAGAAGCAGTGCCGTTTCTATCCCCTGCGTGTGGTACGATAACGGGCGACGCATCGATGGAAGGACTGCCACTTATAGGAGGTTGGATAAGACCAATGGACTTTGCAATGCACGCCATGACTTCGTCACGAAGGTTGATATTTTCAGAGATGGCGGGAGGAGGGAGTGGGCCAGGCGCATGTAGCGGTGAGTTAAGCGGGAGTGCTGCCATAGGTGAGTTAGTAGGGTTGGAGCCAGAAACACGAGAGTGAGGACGAGATCCATCAATGGTGCTTTCGATCCCAGAATTGACAGTGCTAGTGTGTAGATCGCCGGCCATGACATGAGTACGAGACGCGACTCGTCCTCCAGAGAGATACGGTAGGGGTGTTGCCGTGACCTGAGGACGCGGTTCGCCGACTAGTAGGCACTTTCGAAACGAAGGGTGAGGCGCGGTTAACGGATCGAGACGTGTTTCGGTGTGTGGGAACTCATCTCTCGAGCAGTTCGCGTCGTTAGCTATTGAAACACTCATGTTCCACCCCACCATACGTCAGCGTCTAGCAAGCCTCGACAGAGCAAGAACCGTCACTCGCTAGCGCCTTGGATCGGAGCTTTTGCCGTATAGTCTGCCGCTCCGATTCGAGACTTGACCGAAGGACTCTGGGAGCCCTACTCACCTCCTGCATATGAAGCCGAGCTCTGGACGGACAATAACTGCCGCATCGACTGGTCCGACGGAGAAGACAAGCATGACATACCGAAGGAGATGAAGCAGCGTGCGGACGCTGTGAATGGATGGCAGTGGGTCGTCGAGGATGGTCCTCCGATCCGGACGTGGAACGCGACCGCATTTGTCGAGCGAATGGTACAAAACTGGTTCGGAATGCTGGTCATCGGAGGTGCGTCCACGGTAATTGCGTGTCGAACATGAGAAGTGTCATTTGATGAGTACCGTCTCAGATTCGCTCTCGAACCAGATGCCCGTCGCTCTTGGGAAGATGCTAGGTCCTCCGAATGGACAAGGAACTGCATTGACTGGGGTGCGTATACACACCGACAGGTGGCTCGACAAGGGATACGTCAACCGGACCGATATCTTCATTAACCCCCGTCACGCCCCGTGTATGAGCTTCTGCAGCAACAGTATCCCCATATACGCTCGGAACGCTTCCGAGAACCCATCGCCATCGGAATTCGGACGGATATCCTGCTGACCGATGACGAACTCCGACTCGTCATGCACGAAGTTGGGTATGACTCTCCTATTAGAGATCATTTTCGCAGCCAAGGGAACTGGAGGGGGATGTTGCAAAACTTCACCAAGGTCGGTGGCTGGGAGGGTGAACGTCCCGGTATCGCGATCATCAACACCGGTGCCCACTGGAACCCTGGATACACGAAGCCTGCGAAGGGAGAACACCTCATTCCTGCGTAATCTAAAGCGGTGAGCCTGTTTTCGGGTGTCTGGTGGTCGGCGATTGACTTGCGTCTTAGCTGAAAATTGTAACAGACGAAATACAGCACGTCGTGCTAATACATTCGGCTGGGAGCTATTCCCCCGTTACAACGACCTCGCTCGCACACCCTTCTCCTCACTTTACGAGGGCGGGTTAGATAGGATATCGTACTAGGACATTTGGAATATGAGCGTCGTGAGGCCGGACGCCCATATAGGCTTCAGCGGTAAGTTCTGGGATTGCATGCATGTACGTCTCTCGAGCCCTTTGCGCGGTACTAAAGTTGACCGGTTGGCGTTTTGGCGTTGTAGTGGTACAACGCTTCGGTTCCCGAATGGTGGATCAAGACGCTTTGGCACGCGATCGTCGAAATACGAACACTTCACATTACAACCATATTTTTATTCGATCAAAGTGTTTCGGCTATAGATTATACATGATGGCGACACGGTCGTTGCATCTCTCCGCCAAGCCAAATGCGGTGGTTTGGCCCCACTACTAGACAGAAGTTGAACCTCTATGCTACAAGGGTACTCCTCACATTGGACTACATTACCGAAGAAGGATTTAACGAGTGTTTACGAGAGATTAGTTTGAGTAGAGATACTGCTCAGCTTATAACAGCGCTCTCTTCTTCGGGTAGGTCAATCCTCAGCTCCGTCCTTATATTTCCAACCATGTATCATCGTGGTCTATTGCACTGACGCGATGATCTGAAATTCGACGTTAGTACGATGCTTCACATCTAATTCGCGCGCTGGGCTGCTTATAATTACGATCGTGCGACTTCCCGAGTTGATTTGCAAGGAATCTCAACAAATGTATTGGGAGTCTCCGCAGAATTTTAATGAATCACGGCTGATTCTGCCAATTTTCTATTTAAAAGGTGTGTTGCAACGAGTGGAATATTGGGGGAATCTGAAAGGAATCTGGAAAGAATCCTCGCACACTCAGCGCAGAAAAGGGTAAAGTGTACCTGATTCCCACACAGTCCCACACAGTCCCACACAATCTCCATCTAACACCGACCACTGTCACTCAGAGCCCTTGACCTTACGTTCCCTGTCCCAACTCTTTTCCTCCCTTACTCTTAGCATGTCTTCTCAGCAGCAGAAACAACGACAGGACATCGTTTGCTGTGATTGCGATATGTGCAACGGGGCGATGATTCCGCGATCTACCCGACGAGATCATGGCTTCATCCAACGACGCAAGGAGTTCGCTAGCTATAGATCCCAGGCTATGAGCGAAATATTTAAACGTTCACTTGGTAGAGTCACTTGCTAACCCTGTTGAGTGGCCTTCGTTACTCATCGGCTCTTGCTCAGGTATTGGGCTACAGCAAGAACAGGATTCTGTGTCCCCATTGCCAAAATCGTCCCCTCAGCCCCCCAAATCCTCCTCAAACGCTTCCAGTAGTGACAGAATCGATCGCGAAACATACGATACAATATCCAAACAGTTGAAGCAGTTATACAAAAGAATCAAGGCCGCTGGGGATAGTGTATTCGTCCTGCAGACGACGCCCTTTATCTTCACTATCGCTCCTCAGGAGAAGGGTGAAACCGCTGAGGGTATCGACCTTGGACTCGACCCCCGACAAGGCTGCAACATCAAAGCGCTGCAATTTGAAATTGAACTGGATTACCTGTGTCAAGAGTTGACGTCCCTCAAGACCAGCAACACAAAGCTTGAAGAGGCTCGTAATGATCTTGTTTCACGATTGGAAACGCTACAATGTAACTGGGACGACGCAAAGCTGTCTGCGTGGAGACGAGCAGCTGCATCGTCGAAACCAGGGAAATGGAGTGGTCACGTAGTTGTTACAGGTAAAGGATTTCGGGTTCTCTATCATTTGCTGCTACTAAACAGTACCTTCCTCTAGATTCGTACTATGTCGCCAGGAAGGGAGCGGAATATGCTGCCCACCTGGTTTGCACTTTCCTTGTTGTGGTTATACATGTTCTCTTCAACTGCAGTCGAGATCAGTGCGATTTCATACTGGCTGCACTGGACCTCGTTATCGATACTGTCCATCGGTTCCCTGGTACGCCAACATCCACTCCTCTCAAACGACATATCCCCCCCATTCCCAAAACTCTCGACGCGGCACTCGCCAAGTTCAACATCAGCCCAGTAGTACAGCCCTTCGCACAATGTCCTTCCGATGGTTCCCTTTATCCCATAACCGATGGCAGTTTTGCGGAATTCTGTTCGCACCGAGGGCTCGATGGCAAGACCTGCGGCAGGGCACTGGGGTCTAGAGTCCGCATAGGCAACCAGTGGATCAACCGACCGCTCAAGACATTCGAGTATCAATCTCCAATCAACTGGTTGGGGAGATTACTCTCTCGGCCGGGCTTGGAGGTTATGATGGACGACATCAGCCGAAAGTCCAAAATCAAACGTAATGCAACGGATATCTGGGAGGCCAGAGGGATCCACGAGGCAAAATGGAAAGATGGGTTAACCTTCCGTACAGCACCGAGGGAACAACTTCGGCTAGTCTTCACGGTTGGGATCGACTGGTTTAGGGTGTACCATACCGGTCAATCGAAGAAAACGTGGTCAATTGGCGCAATCTACCTTGTCTGCTTGAACCTACCTCCTTCGCTACGCTATCGCCTCGAGAACGTATGCCTCGTTGGCATCATTCCTGGACCAAAAAAGCCTAGTGCGGACGAGATGAACAATCTGTTGACCCCACTCATCGACGACTTTGCCGAGCTGTGGGACAAGGGTGTTTGGTACTCAAGAACCACCGAGTTCCCTGAGGGCCGACTTGTTCTGGCTCTCTTGCTGCTCCTCGTCTGTGATCTTGACGCTTGCCGTGCACTTGCGGGATTCACGAGCCATGCACATACGTTCTTCTGCTCCTACTGCTATCTAACCCTTGGCGAAATCGACAATCACGACCCGGAGTCATGGCCCGAACGAAGTTGCAAAATCCATCGCCAGCACGCTGCTTTGTGGAAGCATGCTTCTACCCAACAAGAACGCGATGCAATCACCAAAGAGCACGGCGTTCGCTGGGCAAAGATTCTAGACCTACCCTATTTCGACCCAGTCAGGCATGTTGCCCTCTGCGTTGCTCATAACATGCTTCTGGGCAATGCGAAACGTCATTGCCGGACCAACCTCAAGATGGACGTCACCGTTGCAGGTGGCGATGGTTCAAACGTCATCTTGACAAAGGTCCCCAGCGCAGAAGAACTGGCAAACGGAAACTCGGTTCTTCAGACAGGGAAGACGTTGGAAGGGGTGACCACCAACCTACGGAAACTATATCTTCATGTCTTGTACGCGCTGGCAGTGGAGCATGGGATCCTTAGTAACGTGAAAGGAAGACCGAATGTCAAAGCTCACCTTGTCGATGCCTTAGAACAACATGTGTGTCTTCCCTCACCAATACCTGAGCTTACAGGAACTAATCAACAGAGAGTGCAGCGTACCTTAAAACGATGGCCAGAACATACGTCCAAACCAGTCAAAAATCGCATTCCACCACCTCAGCAAGCAACACCCACCACCAACAAGGTGCCTATTCAAATGTCAGACGATCCATTAGATCAACATGACCGCCACCGCTGGCAAGAGCGTTTCAGACACCCTGAACTCCTGGAAATGTGCAAACAGCGATGGACTGAGGCGGATGCCGGACTCATCAATCTCAACCAGAAGCAAACCAAAGCAAAGCTTGCGGAATACCTTCGGGTTAGTAGCACTATCTTTTGCCCTTGATAACTGGTACTTATCACGTCGCCAGCTCAAGGAACCCCATCTCGGTATCAAGTCCAAGGCTGCTCATACCTCAAGACGAGACCCACCATCAGCTGAAGGACTCACAAAAGATCTGATTACCAAGTACGAGGACATGCTTTACAGGAAGCAGAGACATAACTGGTACACTGTGAAGAAGGAAATCTTGTACCACCTCTGTCGTGTTCACCAACAACCACAGGACCCAAACCCTCAAGCCCTATGGAATATGAACACAACACAGCTTGCAGATATATTGCACGTACGTACTGTATCACCACACATGCATGGGACCATTAATGACACTCACAACCAGGTGCGACTAAGGCCTGACAGGCCCAAACCACAAAAAGCTAAAGTATCCGATAGCACGAAGTCTGCCATTCGTAGTTCCAGAACCGTACTCGGAGCCAATGTCTTGGATGAGATTCGCAAAGACCGGGCCAAGATGATATTACCAACAGGGATCCGGAAAGCACCCGAGCACATGGGTTCCGCGGGTCATGGAAAGCTAAGCGCCGACGAATGGCGATCAGCCTGTACCATCCACATGCCCGTAACTCTTGTCCGACTTTGGGGCCTACAAGCTGAAGACTCTCGTTTCTTTCGCATTCTCGACAATTTCATCCACCTCATTATTGCGATTTACTTGTCAGTCGCTAGGGAGACGTCGCCCGAGCACCGGCAAAAGTTTATCTCGCACATGATATTGTACTTAGAGGAGTTCCGGAACCTCTTCCCGCAGGAATCATCTACACCAAACCAACACCTTTCCCTTCACCTCCCGGACCTCTTTTGCGATTTTGGACCAGTACATCCTTGGTGGACTATGCCATTTGAGCGGTTCAACGGCCTGCTACAAAGGATAACGACGAATTTCCGCTTTAGTAAGCAAGGGCCTTCTCTCTATCGCCACTCACAGCTAACCCGGTCCAAGGCCATATCGAAACTACCATGATGAAGCGCTTCTGCCAGGCGGCCAATCTCCGTGGCCTTATTGCCGATCGAGCGTTGCCCGATCCCCTTACCCAGATTTACCCTTCCATCGATCCTTTAATCAAAGGAATGTACAGGGGTACGCTCGATGTGCAGCCAGACGACAACTACTGCGGGACCGAATGGATTGCTTCCGTAATGCCCAAAGCCAAAACCTCTGACAGCCCTTCTTTCTCCGGATTGGAGCTTCAACTGATAAGGTCCCATTTGGGCGAGGAAGTTGCGTTGAATGCAATAGAGTTGTCGAGTGCCTTTGCTCGTGGCTTTGTGTATCGGGCGGCAGGTCCTGATTCACGACTGCAGGATTTCCGTGATAGCTCCATAACATTCAAAGACGCCAGCGGACAGCTTTCAACTGGCCGGATCAGAAAGCTAATCTCATCAAAGGCATTGTCAAGTTCGGGTTCGATGGATGGAATATACGCCATCGTTCAACGCTTTAAGCCTCTCAACCACTCAGATGCTTTATATGATCCATACAGAAAGTGGCCCGACTTGCCTTGCATGATGGTGTACGATCGCTTGGAGGACCAATACGAACTCGTTCCACAGGCTGACATCTCTGGTCACGTCGGGATCTGCCCGTATGAAGATGCCAGGGGCAGCTTTTCAGCGCCCACTATTGTTCTGATACTTCTTGGCCGAGTGAGTACTGGGGTCACACTTGCTTTTGGGTCTCAACTCACGCAAACCATCTCGGGCACCAGTGATCAATTTCGCCAATAAGTAAACTCATTACATCATATATCTAGACCTTCTTCTTCTTCCCTTTTGCTTGACTTTTGACGAGTTTATGCACAACTTCCTTCACCACCTCCCTCGCCATATCCTTTGTTGCCTCAGTCAGTTGCTCTCCCTCATTATTTCCCTCATCTACCACCTTCGCCTTCGCCTTCACCTTCGCCTTCGCCTTCGCTTTCGCCTTTTCCTTTGCTATGTAGCCCTTGACAGTCGCAGTCAGAACCCATGTCGGTCCCTTCTTCGTTAGGTTCTTCATGCTCAACGCGTATCCCACAAGTTCAGGATGGGAGTCGCCCGCCTTGGCGGGAGTCCAAACGAGCTGAGGGGGGACCGACGCCACGGCTGATCGGAGCACCCAGACCTGGGGCGATTGCGGTTTCTTCGGTAGGTGGATTCGTAGGTCACCAGGGGTTCCCTGAGGGAGTCCTGGGTCCTGGATGGGATCACCTCCTCGAGTCTTGGTCCATGAAAAGTGTTCGTCGCGGCGATATATTTTCGTACGGCCGGTTCTGGAAAGAGTAGTCACGTGAGCTCATTGCATGACTGACCGGGTATCTGCGAATGTCATCACTCACTCGTATTCCGGTGCTGCAGCACTCTCCCCCTCTTCCTCCTCCTCAGTACTTTCGTCGTCGTCGTCGTCATCGTCATCTTTAATACCTCCATCCTCTTCATCCTCAGAGTCTGAAAGCATTTCAGGGGAAGCTAGTCGACGAGCTGGTGGACTCGAGAAGATTGGGGTAGTCTTCCGCCAAGGGTACGGCCATGTCATCAGGTTGGGGTTGCATTGGGAGAGTCTGCGACGGCCGCCAGGGGAATGGTCTTGGATAACCCGATGAGATGGCATGGTCTTGCTTGTAGAACGTTGAAGGCCTGAGGTGCGCTCCCGTCATCGCTGTTCTTATACACTCCCTTGGGCTGTTGGTAGGACCTTTTTCATTCGATCCCCCGCCTGCCCATTCACTCCCCTCTGCTCTGCGCCCTCAAAATGCGGTCGTTTCCAAGGGGTGTTCCACAGACTCCTTTGTCACCAGTTTCTTTCATGTCTCCCTCTATATTACTCGCTTGCGGCCGCAAGACGCGTTAATCTCAATCTCTCACAACGACCCCCCACCTCTCACAACGACCTCCAACTTTCCATATCAGATACAATGGCTCTTGCTCGGAGACTGGCAAAAGTGGTAGGGTTCTGTCTATTCTGGTCCTACTTGTTCTTGTGCTGACGTGCTCTAACAGGAGCGCTGGCGCACCACGCAGGGCCAAACCAATCACGAGTTTGACGCTGAGAATATCAAGAAGGTGGGATTAGGAATCTATGGTACCGTTGTACAATACTTACACCGAGTGGCAGGCGCGGCGTGCGGAAGCAGAGGCACAACTGTTGAGGACGACCATCATCGATCAGGTATGATCGTCCATCCCAGGATATGAGCCAACCTTATTTACTCCTTTCTCGCACTAGGAATATAACCAGCTTTGTACTCCTCCGAAGGCGAGTATTCGTTTTGTTGCTACCTTGGTATTCTTTCAGGCTAACGCGTGCTTTACGCGTTTGTATAGAAACGAAGGGCCCCTCGTTCTAGTCTCAATACAAGCAGTATCAGATCTCGCCATAGCACTGTGAGTCTGTTTCAACGTATGCATTTCACTGAGACTGACACCACAATCTCAGGAACCAATCGGACGGTCAACCCCTACCTCCAGATCCTCTCCTCCTCCCCAACAGAGCACTCCTTCCTCGTCTCGAGCACCTGTGAGTCCTCCAAAACGACAGGTTTCCTCATATCTAGGATTAGTCGGTCTGATGAATATCACACTGGACGCTTACAGGTTCGCAGACAGGAGTCCAACTCGTCGTTCAGCATCCCTCCTTTTGATGAGGATGAGGAAGGTGGCAAGGATCCTCACCATGCGGATGTACGTCCCAATCTTCTGGCTCCGGACATTTCCCTTCATCAATTCTGACAAACACCTCAGGACGAAGCAGACTCCGACGACGAAGGATTGGATGTCCTGGAAGCACGTCTTGCAACGGTACAAGAAATGGTGGTCAAAATGGTGAAACGGGTGAATAATCAAGACGCCCAGCAAGGACAGAATATCATTGGTGACGATGACAGGAGACCTGGCGGGCAGGAAAAGATCGATGACGATGCCAAGAGACCTGGCGGACTGGACAAGAACACGTACCTCGTTCGTTGTCGTTTAAACTCTAACATCCGACCCCAGGCTAACGGGAATATTACAGTGGATTATCAGATCTTATACACTCAAGTTGCTACGTGTCCAGCAGCTCCCTCGTAACGACGGAGGCGTGGTCGAAACTGATTATCCCGAAGAGCCCCCTGATGTCGACACCAACCTCCCTCGATACCCAGATTTCCTTACGCGTTTCACCCTTGCCTGGTCTAAACCTCGTCGCCACCGATTTAATGACTTTGCCGCTACTGTTTTTGCTCGGGGGCTCGTCAACGACCCCGAGTACAAAACCTACAGATTTACAGCAAGAGATCAAGACGCGATCAAGACTTCCTTTCTAAACCAATGGAATTACTTGCGCCAGAAACGACAGAAGACTATTCAACCCCCGACAGGTGACGAAACTTACCTGAAACGGCGTTATCTTGCCAAGAACGAACGTCGGCGACGCGTAAGTCGACCTTGTCATCTGTATTCATGCCTTGCCTCACCCACCTTTGCTATCCAGCTCTATGACAACCGCATCGACTTCATCCTTGCCACCCCTGAGCTGCACCATCTGGCTGACAATTTCGCTGTCCTCGGCCCAGAGGGGATGAGTTCTGACGAAGATGAAGGCTCAAGGGACGGAGTCCGTACCTATGGCATCATCAAAAAGGAGTGGCGCTCTGCAGAACTGGTCCGTTTCTGCCGCACGATAAGCCTCTACCTGGGGGCTACCAAGGACAGCTCCGTTTCAAAAGACTCGCGAAATCGTGTTCCAAGCGATCGACTGTCTCTTACAAAGCCCCCAGCCGGTCTCCCCATCAATTGGTACGACGTCCAGTGGCGCAATAACCTCCAGGAAGCCGATCGCCGCATTCTTAGAATCGATGAAGACGTTGAGGTTCAGGAGTTAGCAATTCCAGGTTTTATCTCGGAGTAAGTGCTGTTACTTCCTTCGTCATACCTAGTACTGATCCATCATCTCCAGGAAACTGAACTCCGTGAGCAAGCAGGTGATCCTGTAGGCCATAGGGCAGTTAAATGTCGTTGAGGACTGAAATTGTATCCTATCTTTACTGTAATCATTACGTTCCCTACTTGCGGTTTCAGCATCTTGTGCGTGGACCTCAATGCCGACTGAGCCGGTGGCGACCTTCCAGTCCAAATTACAACGAACATCCACCACCCGGTTAACAGCCGGCCTCTGTCCACTGGCAGGTGATATGATAGATCGATGATTGGTCACAACGTCTGGGATAATCTTAGTTACCCTCTAAGTCTTTCATCTTGGTGAACAAAGCCGTTGGAAAGGACATAAATTCCACCGCAGTGCAGACACGTACGACTGAAGCTGCCAGCTACTCAAATGGTCCGTATTTCGTCCTGTCATTCCGTACCTCTGCCATTTTACTGAGGCTTGTTGTAGAGACGTCAAGAAACAACGATCGACATTCCCGGGAGATTCCCGCTTTCAGCACCCACGTCTCAGATAATACCCCAAACAACCGACACGTCACTGGTTTCTGGACCACCCGGCCTTACAACTGACTCAAGAGTAAAGGGTGCAAGCCAAATCAAATCGAAAAGGGCGGAACGTCAGTTGGGTGGTGATCAAAATTTCCAGTACCGCGACACCGTCTCTGATGACGACTCTCTTGGTGATGAATCTGTTATATCCGACGATGGGTGAGTTCTTCGGCTTACATCTTTTCGATGCCTAATTTCTTTCGGGTAGATTCGAAAATACTATACCACCGACAGCGCCTGACGAACCGGTAAAGTGTCCAAAATGGTCCGACGTGAGTTCCAGGCCACCCACCTTCCTGTATCTCACCTGTAGAGTATCTCATGGATTCTACTTTGTTTCAGATTACGTGGGGCCATGTGATGGCTGGTGGTGCATGGTGGCTCCTTCAACAGGAACAGATGAACGCAAGGCCGGGTCCTGCAAGTTCTGAGGCTCTCAGGACAGGATTGCGCGCTTCCTCTCCTTCAGGCCCGTCCCAACAGTCTAGGAAGAGAGTATATGAGAACGATGAGGATGAGGAAGACGAGGTATTGATAATAATGTCCCATCGCGGCGATTTACTTATACGATTCTGCTATTTGCAGGTGCTCAAGATCGCAATAGTTGAAGAACCTGAGAGGGAGTGTAAGCTGGCATCATTTCTTTGTATCTAATATGACTAATGTAGGCCACAGGCTTGCCGGCACCGTCTGCTGGGCCGCTTCAGCTCGGCGGGCAAGTTGGCGGATCCTCAACTATTCCTATCTCATCGGCTACCCCTCATCGTAAAATCGTCCGTCGACAGGTGAAAAGGACCAATCCCACCGCCCCCATCTATTCACGGCTCTTGAAAATGACCGAAGAACTGGCAGTGACCCAAAGCGTGGTATTGACGCCCAGGCCTCTCGTTGGTGCAACTGGACACCTTGCCCAAATACCTCACAACGCATTACCAGCTCCATTAATCCCATCCACCTTCAGTAGGCAGATTCAACCATCTAATGTAGAAACTACAGGTGAAACCAGAACCTCGCAAGCGGCCGATCCCCATCCGTCTATCCCACCTTCTTCTAATTCCGCCACACACCAAGCTCCGGATATAGCACCTCCCACCACCTCTTTTTCTGAACCTCAACCTGCTCATATCGCTGAGGTTGAAGGAACCACTCCAAACGTTCCCTCCGCTTCATTCCCTTCCCGCTCCGAATCAACGGTCGGAGCGGATGTTGCTCTCCCTTCTCTTCATCACCAAGCAGAAGTTCCTACACGCACCGAGGCAGTTGATGAGGCAGAAAACCGGTCACCTATCACATCGTCCTATGCTGGTAGAGATGAAAACCCGCTCGCCAACCCGACTCCTGCATATGAACCACCCCTTATTGCGGCACCCCTCCCTGACGCACCACCCCATGACAATGGAGATGGTGACGAAGAACCCTGGGATGCAGCACCTCCTCCACCTTACGAACCCGGGCAATCTGACCCTTCGATTGATGCAAGTACCGGTGCACTAGTCCTTGCTCAACCAGTGGAGAACGGCATAGTGGCCCTCGGCTCCGCGGATAGGACTCTAAATAGTCCTGAGGACACCGGTTCGCGTGCACTAATTCCACACGTAGCCATGGGAGCAGCAGAGTTTTTCAGACGTTGGTTCCAACCCGACATGGCAACTGCTCAGCAACTTCCGCAACTTCCTGTATCCCTGCCTTCTCAGTTCTTTGGTCCCGTCCCTGAGAGCGCACATCAGCCTGGGCTTTCCTCCTTTCCGTCAGGCTCAGCTGTCGTCATGGAGGGTCGTGGGCTAGTCACGTCTCCCTCTACCTCCTTAGGTAGGCAGGCTGATGGCGTCCATGGTTCAGCTGTTGCCGGGATCGAGGTTGATGGCTTCCCCCATCCTACTCTCCCAAATATGAACCATGTCCTTCAGGCTCCGTTACCTGCAGACGTTGGTTTGTCTACACAAGTCTCGACCCCTCTCCTGTACAACGACCCCACACCCGAGCAAGTACACGTGATAGATTTAGACACAGGTCCTTCTAGTGGGTACAAGTTGCTAAAGTGTCGTCCATCTCGTGACTTATAACCTTGTGTTTTCAACAGTTCTTGGGCTTACAGGTCTCACCACACAGCCTGAACCGCTGGTTAGTCAAGGTATCGAGCCCGGAGGGCCTGTCTTATCCATTGAAGGTACCCCCGGATATGACATCACCGGAAACAATACCTGACCGTGCGCTCAGTTTCAGATGCCGAGATGGCAGATCCAATGCAAAGCCCATTACCTGGTGTCGTAGCCCTAGATCATAACCCCTCACCAAACCTAGGCAACCTGGTACCCTCAAGTACTGATCCTGTGGACACGGTAA
This sequence comes from Tulasnella sp. 403, assembly GCA_019632305.1. Classification (NCBI taxonomy): domain Eukaryota; kingdom Fungi; phylum Basidiomycota; class Agaricomycetes; order Cantharellales; family Tulasnellaceae; genus Tulasnella; species Tulasnella sp. 403. The sequence continues at coordinate 616 of WSTW01000255.1, read as the reverse complement.
TGGATGAACCAGGCAAGTCGCTCCTGAATCCCTGAGTTGCATCCCGGCTGAAGCAATGATGAAATACAGGCGATAATCACGAAAGCGATGTTGGGATGATGGCCCAAGCAAAACCGTTTGCTTCAGCCCCTTCCCCTTCCCCAAGCCAGTATAAATGTACGTTGCTTACGCCATACCCTCCGTTTCATCTATGAAAACTCGACTCCACAGTACTCCCACGTGAAGTGGCGTCTGGTGGCGTTGTCAAATCAACTACCCCTACTAAAGACAGGAAGTCAATGTCAGCACCGTCACTGAAGGAGAAAGGCAAGGAAAAAGCACCGGCAGAGGATTGCACGCCAGGACGGGTGGCAGGCTCTAGCTCGAAGGTAAGCTAATCCTCCTTTCAGCACGCGCGACAATGTTGGCATGCTGACGCAAAGAGGTGATCTTAGGCAGCTCGTAAGAAACGACTCATGGCCGAACTTGATAAATTGGAGGCGACGGTGAATTTGCTAGGGGCCAAGCTAGATCAACGTGAGAGGAAAAACCGACGTTGAGATTCTCTGTATGTACGTTTGGATTCCTTGTACGGATTCTGGAATATATCTTCGATTTGGCGGGTGCGGGTTTTGAG
>WSTW01000252.1:13604-26772 GCA_019632305.1 Tulasnella sp. 403 | reverse complement strand
GTACTTTCTGATCCAACACCGGATGATGCCAAAGCGTTCAAGAGCCTGATGGACCAAAGCAAAACATTGATCCAGTCCAAGGATTTTGAATTGGTCTTGAACAAGGCCCTTGGTTTTAGCATCGACCTTTTCATGGACTATATGGAACAGAACGTTATTCCTGTTCCGGAAAAGGCCGAGGAGGGAGAAGAAGGGAGAGTAGAGGAGGGTAGAATACGGCTGGCAGCCATGTTGCCGGGTGTTGCGCGGTGGAGTCATACTGCCGTGATGGGTATGCCTAATGCGTTGATCGAGGTAAGTACATTTCCGTATCGTTGAGTGTCGGCGCTGACGTCTCACATTTTGGATAGGGTATCTCACATCTCCCGGAGGTGTCCGCATTCTCCGCGATCATCTTCTCATCCTACGAAGAACTCGTGCGCGGCGAGGAGGACTCATAAGTGGCACTACTCCGCTTCTCAACCTCCCGACTTTTGCGGTCAGTATACACAGCTGTAGTTGGGAGGGGGCAAGCATGCAATTCGCCCTCGTTCGTTTCTATTAGGATACTGTGCTCGAACACTTTTCTTCGTATCTCTCCTGGCATCACATTTAGTGCGTAATTCACGACCTCACATGACCGAATTAGCCTCGTCCCCTTCGTGTGGTTGCGGCGTGAGACGGTACGTCACGGGTATCTCAGTACCCGAAGTGCACCACTCTGCACCCCTCTGCATATTACTCTATCAGCTCTCAACCACAACCACAGAAGCCGTTCTCAGACAACCACATAAACACTTTCACGGCGTTCGTTATGTGTATTGGATACTATACGTTATCTCACCCTGACTACGCTTTGTCAGTTCACTGGCCATACGTATTGCGATCTTATTACTAACGAGCCTGATATCTTTGGGACTCCATCTGCTGCTAATAGGATACTATGTGCCAACCGTGACGAATTCTTGGATAGGCCGACTGCACCGGCGAAGTTCCACTCTTTCGAACCTATAGTCCCTAAAGATCTCCTGTACCCATCATCGGCCGGTTTTGTCCTATCAGGACGAGATCGAGAAGCTGGGGGTACATGGTTAGGAGTCAATCGCGCGGGGAAAGTTGCACTGCTGTACGTTGTTCACGGATCGTTTCTCGCTGTATCAAAGCCCGAAGGCAGGCTGCGCTCTTTTTCAGGACGAACATCACGGAACCATACGGGAAGTACGAAACGACACGAGGCGAGCTAACGTCATCGTATTTGTTGTCCACGGAACCTCTGGACGAGTATGTCGCCCGACTGACGGATCCGGGGAGTTGGAAATCCTACGCGGGGTTCAACATGCTGCTCCTGGAACCGTGTACCATTGGATCGCTAGGGTACCGAGGGCAGTATGTCAGTAATGGAGGTGGCGGAGGGGTTATCACCTCTCGTCCGTTGGATGACGACGAAATCGCGTGTGGCGGTATTACAAATGGGATCGAGGCATTGGATGGACGATCTTGGCCCAAATTGGTGCAAGGAAAGAAATTGTTCTCCGAATTGTTGGATAAGTGGAGAGATGAGCCGGAAACAATGCCCACCGAGGGCGGCATGGTAGAGCTCCTTTCCACTCTCCTCAAGTACGTCGTGATTGGATCGCAAGCAGACATTGACCAACCGCCTGAAATTCTATTGTAGGACAAAAGCAGAAGAGATGATTCAATTGCGTCAAGATTTGCGGAAAACAATCCACGTACTGCCTTTCAATATGAAGGTAGGGGAGGGGCCAATGGCGAAACCGAAACTGTACGGGACGCGCCTGTCGACATTCGTATTCGTAACGAGGACGGGTGCAGTTACGTTTGTCGAGCGCGATGTTTGGGTTACAGGCGCACATGGCGAGGTCGTGGAAGGTTCGGCAGAGAATGCTCGTAAATTCCATTTCTCGCTGAGTTTGTCGTCTGTACAAGTGGCATAGGCGTCATATCAAACACACCCATCTCAATAGCTTTGAGTGATGTCATCGGGGAAACATTCGTACGTTGGTCCCCGGGTGACGAGTATCACGGGGAAACCTCGCATCCTACTGGAGGCGTGAGTACGTATTTTTGTGAGGATTAGCCTCCAAAGTAGCTTATATACTGCGGTGTGTTGTTCGGGAGGGAGGCCCAGCATAGTTATAATTGAAACGGAAAACCTGGATGTTCGACCGGTTGCTTGAACGCGTGAAGTCATGTCACGTGCACCACATCCTGGTGTTTTGACAAACTCCGCGTTCCTCCGGTCAACAAGCTTAAGGCATATGAACGTTGAGTCTGACTCGACTATTCTCATTATAGGGAGAAGAGCTATGCATCCAGTGATATTCGGCCGTCGATTTTATTAACCCTCCAATCTTGACTGCCTTGAGATGGCTTATTTACCGCAGAGGAGGCTCCGGGTCCAAGCCCGTGCTTGAGCCACGATGAGAGTCTATTCAGTGCTCCAGAGTTACTTCTGGACTCAGGCTCGACCTTTTCTCTTTTAGTGGAGAACAAAATGGCTATTCAACAAACGTTTCCATGGCACGACACACCCTACTGACTCACATGGAGCTGTACTTGCCCCTTCTTCCCTCTTCGAACTCTTCACCCGCCAAAAAGGATCCTATCTGCCTCGCCAATACCTCGTGGACCTTCGAAGTCGGATGTATATTGTCCACATACATGATGTGATCGTACATGCTGCCCGCATTCGCCGGAAACCCGTATTCCGTGGGAGCGGCTAGCATGTGCGAGATACTTTTGTAGGTGTCAAAGAGGAAGGTAGAAGCTTCTGGACGCGTTTTGGAAAAGTCGTCCAGAAAACGCGGTAGCAATTCGTTCCATTCCTGGCATTTTTCTTCCCGCTTCTCAAGCATGTAAGTGGTTACTATTTGGATGCGGTGAGGACGGGTGGTAAATACGGCCACCGGGTTATTGAGACGCACTTTCGTTTGGCTTGTCCATTGTACGAGGCAAAGGTGCGATGTTGAAGAATAGGAAATTGCGAGCACCAGCATCATACAGTTCCCCCTGGAGCTCGAAAATCTTTGTCAAGCTCGATTCAAGGTCTGCAAGAGTCATGAGATAAATCGAAATTTGCCGGTTGATACCGGTACGGAGACGTACCTGCTTCGGGGTTGGCAACGTCGTTTCCTCCGATCCACGAGACTGATGCCCGAGGTGAGGACGTGACGTTCTGTACAGAAAACACGCTCACTAAATAGAGAATTCGTGGCTGCCCAAGGAATTTCAGATTGCTTTGATGCGGGGCCCTTGAGGAAGCCGAGCCGTATTTGATTCGTGTATCCAGGCAAAGTGTGGCCTCCTACGGCGTAATTGTATACCAAGGGGGACGATTTGGTGTACTTATCAATGAGATGGCCGATCTGGGGCTTACTGGTGAGCTCGGTCCCTGTGGAGAAGGTCGTCTGAGAGCTCACCCAATTCGGCTTTCCAAACTCAGCATATGTGATACCCGGAAATTCTACCCCCAATGGCTTCTCTGGAGAAGGAGACGGACTATCGAAGCTGTAACCCACATCACTCGTAGACGCGCCGCTGAGGGCAGAGGCAATGCGTATTCCATCACTGCCCATCCTTGTACCAGAAACACCCTACGTACAAGATAAAGATATACTCCAGGTTTGCATAACCCAGCCATTGTCGACCTGGCGTTACTGGATCCATGTGTAATGTGTAGCAGGAGTGGTGGATGGTAGTTACGGAGGATCAAGCGCCGGAGACCTTCGAAATGACTGAAGAAAGGGGTGTTCAGAAATGGCGCGCGAACACGAGGCATCTAATTCGCCACACATCTGATCCCTCCTCACCCCAGCACAGATAAACTTGATCGGAGTGGTCATGGAAACGCTCCCCGTCGAAGTTCTTACTGATATCCTACAATGGTCTCTCGTTGCACATCCCAGACCGCTTTGCATCGCCCAAGTCTGCTATCGATGGAGAACCGTAGCACGACCTCTAGCGTTCAAGCATATTACTTGCCAATCTGTAGCACAAATGGCGCATATCGCACGATGGCCCGTCCAGGATTTGGGTCTTATGGAGGTTTCCGAGGTGCAGTTCACCCGAGAAATGCCAACGACGGACCCCCGATTATTCTCAATCATGGCCGATATGTTCTCGGTGATACGTCCCGGCGCAATCGAAGTCGTGAATATGAAACTAAACTCGCATGTCTTGGGGGCCGGCGACGTCTTCGATGCATTGCGCTGCATTGAGTAAGTGGGACTCGTCACTCCAAAAAAACAAGTAAGAAAGCAACGTTGATAATCAATTTGTCGGGTGTAGCCCGCTGATATTCGAATGGAGATCTCCCGATCCAGATCACCAAATCTCTGTGTCGGTGAGTATTGCGCCATTCTCGTCCTGCCGGGACCGATTTTACTGATTGATTACGAACCAAGATCGTATGTGGTGCCGTGGTGGCTCTGACGACAGCGATAAGACTACATTGGAAGCGAATACGGAAGCTGACGCTGACCAACATGGACTGTAGTCACATCGACGGGTTCCTGCCCCTTTTTGCAGCGTTTGTGCCAGAGATGCATGTCAACCTCACGCACCTTCACATAGGCCAGAGTGTCTTCGTCAAGCCTCGTGACGTAGTTTTGGCCCTTCTCAATATGCCGAATCTCTGCGAACTAACGCTGGCAGACGTATATCTCCTCAGTATTTGGGGTCGGAGGTTGCGGGTAGAAGATTTGCAGGAGGCAATACGAGACGTCATTCGGGGCAACCTGGCACGCGCTGGCTCAGGTTATTCCGCGGAGAAAGAAGAGGAAAGCTGGACGAAGGTGCTCTCAAAGGTCAAGTGTCTTGTCGAACGTCAGAGGTTGGATGGAGGGGACCGGGGAACCGACATGCTCAGCGTTAATTGATGTCCCCGTCGAGGACAGCACCCCAGATTATAGCAGTTATGTCCGTGGCCTTTATTCCTGTCTCTCGTAACGACGAGCGGTCCTACTGTGATTGGAGCATCAACGGTCCGTTGCACCTACGTCTGAATCAGAACGTGCGGCTTGTAGCAAACGTCATTGCCCCAGAAATAAGCGTCCGGAGATATGCCACCTTAATTAGCAGGATCAAGACGTAAAGGAGGTCAACGTTGGGCCAAAGTTTGCCGCGTTAGGTTTGCGAATCAGGGCAAATATCGATAAACATACCTTGATTTGGAGCTTGTCGTGTTTGAATCCACCCCGCCTCAGCTGCCCAAGTCCCCCATTTTCAGCGTATCACAGCGAAAATGACTGGAGGAAGATGGAGTAAAGGAGCCTATCTGAACACGTGTTAACAACCTTGCTGCTCTCTTATCGTGCCATCGTGACCTCGGGCAACGCAAATCGGCGGTGACACGGTTTTGTCATTGGACTTGACCTTCGCTTTTCAATGGCAACGGTAGGCCTTTGGTCTTACCCACGCATCGCTAATCCCAGACAGGTGCTGCTCAGCGAGTCATTTGTGTCTGGGGGTCCTTTGTTGCCACAACACGTACGCTGTTCGGGGTCCTGTCGCGTTCCACCGCTCACTGCTTTTAGGCACTCTCCCGCTCGCATCTTCCTCCGCTCGCATCTCCCTCCCTCCCTGCGCTCCTAACCCTCGTATGCAATTGATTCGTAGCGACATCGACGATGAACCTTACCGAGCACTATTCCCCGCTGATATAGTCGACACAACCCACGACCGGGACCTCTTGCCCGGTTCAAGCTACTCGGACCACATAATCGCCACTCCTCGTACGCACATCTTATCTTACTTGCCCATCTCATGTTTTCCTCGTGTTGCCCCTCAGCAACCTCAATAGTTGAAGGCAAAAGGTCGTCCTAGTGTGGCCACTCCTCCGCTCCTCGTTCTCAAGGATCGGGCGGTGCGATTACCCGGACCCGGCCTTCCACTTCGATGTCACCTTTAGACTGACACTTCTCACTCACAGCATCTATGCGCATGTCTATGGATCTCCCTCAAGCGCCCACCTCGACGGTCGCCACTCGGCCAACAGCCTTGCCGTTCGCCACACCGCCCGCCTACTTGTTCAATTTTGTCTTCGAAGACGATGGTGTTACCCTCAGCGAGCCACTATCTGTACCCCGTAAGGCTCATTACTGCCCATCGAGCGTATCCGTCACTTATCGTTTGTCACCACTTGTCACCAAAGGCGAACATTCTCGCAACCAACCCAGCGACTCTAGGACAAATTTATTAGGTTCATTTCTCGATCTTCAGCTACCTGGCGGTGAGTGTCCCGCCAGCGCACCTCGTATCCATTACTTACGTCCCTTAACAGCACCTAGGCCTCGCCCCATGGATCTTGACGACGACTCGAGCACTGAGGAATTGGAAAAGTGGATCATTCCTCGTGAAGATATAGTATCTCTTTCCGGTATGCGCTACTTCATATAATGCGGTGGTCTTTCTTTGACATTCATTTACAAAAGGTTCGCAGGTCGACGTATGTTGTTCACACCTCCCGCTCGTTGCTGAGCTTTGAAATTGATTCCATCTTATGAAACTTAGGTGAAAGGAAAATCCAGGGCGGTTCCGCAAATACCTCTCCATAGGTTCGTGCTGCACAAATATCCTTACGTGACACACATCTGCTTACCCAGGGTTCAGGAGCAACGCAATGATGTCAACCTCAGCTGCAGCTCACCCTCTTTCTGTCTCGGACGATGAGGAAAGCCTAGAAATAAGTCAAAGCTGGGAGGGTTCGCTAGATTTTGGAAGGGTAAGCCCCTCCATCGCCTTATTCTGGGTGTAATCTCACATACACCACAACATAGTCCTCGGAACGATCGGTGGAGGTGTTGGGCGGTCTACCTTCTGGGGCTCCCAAGGGTACAGGACAAGCCGCTTCCAGCATGCAATCGTCCGTGACGGTAGCAAACGTACGTGCTAACTTCATCGTATGTCGACTGTCCTCACCGTTCCGCGTCTTTGAGCAGGCCGAGACCCCCGAACAGCGGAGAGCAAGCAAACGCCCGGCTCGGCTATCGTCTCTGGAAGACCTGGCCCCAATCGCTCCCCTTTCCTATGCGAGTCCAAGCGCAAAATCCTCCAAGTATGTTTGTGGAATCTGTCAGGAAGCATTCCTATGGACTATCAATCCCATCGCGGCATCCCTCACACCCTCGTCATCTACCCGTGCTGCGTTGTACGGACTATCTTTACCATGCCCTGCCTCCCACCAATATTGCCTGGACTGTATGACCAACTATATTCGCGTCAAGCTCGAAGCGGCGGATGGAGATGGTGGCGGTGTTTTCCCGATCCGGTGCCCGGAATGCCCCATAGAAGTGGAATGGGAAATGGATACCGATACGGCTACCAAGGTCCTTGGTCAAGACTTGCTTGATGTTTGGCATTTTCAGAAATTATTGGCGTCCGTGGCCAAGGTGCGTCTTCATGTCTTCATAGTTAGGAGCCAAGACCGCACTAACGAATGGGAACTAGTTCTACTGTCCTAATCCGACCTGCTCTTGTCCTATCGAGGCAACAGACGATCTTACAATTACCCTCACCCAATGTCCCGCTTGTCAGGTAGACATGTGCTACAAGTGCAAGACACTCTGGCATCCTGGTGAGATAACATTCAGTATTCTTTGTAACGTGACTCCTTGACTTACAATGGCTTGGCCTCCAGGTGTGTCCTGCCGCGACAATATGGTATGGCGATTATCCTCCTTCAGTTCTCCGCCTTTTGACATATCGTTGCATATCAGAACCCGCCATCCGAGGAGCAACTTTTGCGTCGACTGGCTAATGAGAACCACTGGAGACGGTGTCCCAAATGCAAAATACTAGTTGAACGCACTGCAGGTAGGTCACTCCAAATCTGTCAAACTTTAATTAATTCTGAACATATTCCTCGTGTTAGGTTGCCCCCACATGACCTGTCGTTGTGGAAACCAATTCTGTCATCTGTACGTATGAAGATTGCAACTACTACCGCTCCTCGCTAACGTATCATGCAGATGCGGTGCCAGATGGCGTGGAGTCTGTACCCGTATTGGCGGTTGCAACGGCGAATGGCAGGACGATGATACTGAGTGGGTGGATGGCCCGGGCGATAATCAAATGGAGGACGACTCCGACTCCGACATCTCTTTCGTCTCGTTGGTGAATAGACCCCGACTTCGCCTTCGCTCCTTTACAGGTCAACCCAACAACATCGACCTTCCGGAGTTCCCGACTCCATTCATCGGACGTGTTGCGTCACCACAAGCCGCTCCGATCCCGCTTTTCTCCCCACTCCTCCGCCCCCCTCCTGAAGACGTTAACATTACCGCTTGGCTTAGAGGTACTGGTGAGGAGCGGCCCGCCGAGCACGGACGCGAACCCCAGGTACGCTTTGCCAACGTGCACACTGCGAACGAAGTCAGAGAGCCGTTATGGGCTCGGCGTGCTGCCCTGCATAGAGATCCTCCATCGCCGCAAGCTGGCGCTACTCGGTTTGCCAACTTCCAAACACCGCCGCCCCCTTTACAATTGAACCTTCCGTCGGTCAGGCCTCCCAGATGGACTCGTCCTCCTCTGCTTGGAACGCCGGAACCACCTCCGCCGAGACCAATTCCGCAGCCTCGAAATTCTCTGGAACGTCGGCCGGCGATACGAAGGTCAAGTACTCACAGCTTGAACGGGCAGTCGATTCGCGATTCCGTCTCTATCTATCATGAGGTTAACAACCCACGATCACCACCAACCGCCACGCCGCTTCCAACTCAACAGTTCCCTATCCCGCCTCGTCATGAAATCGTCCTTCCCCCTCCTGCTCCCCCCTCGGCATTCAGCAGGCAGCGAGTCATGAGTAACCCATTCACGTCGAGAACAAGATCCAGAACCGTTGCAATACCCCAACCTTTCCGACTACCTACGAGGCGCGACAGACCGACGGACAGAAACGATGCAGGCCAAGTTCCTAGTATATCGACCCGCCATGCGTTGAACAACCCCATGGAAGTCCCTCCGCAACCGTCAGGTGGAGGAGTCACCTCAGTACGCCAACGGATTTCATCTCATGTCCCATTGAATCCGTTGAGGATATTCACGAGACATGAGCCTGTCCAAAACACCGTGGCCGTTGGAGACTCTGGCGAAGACGAGCCTGCGGACGGGCGACCTTCCCGTCGCCGTCGTACCCGGTCCAACGTGTTCCGGCCGTTGTCCCATACAAATCCTCCTCCCCTCTCGGGGATGTTCCACGCTCCAAACCCTCGTATGTCCTTACCTGGGTCCAGCAACGGTGGAGCGCTCCTCTTAACCAACACTTTTGCCCACAATCCCCGCCCAAACCCTCCCCCACTTGGGCCCCGACACAGGCCCATTCCTCTCCCACCAACTCCGCCTCGCCGTAATCCGATCCAAGCACCATTTGTATCGTCCCCTCAAGATGACATGGACATTGCGACGACGATCATGTCCCCAACCAGCGCACAGGACTGGACTCTTGTCTCCCCGCTGAATACAAGCAGCCCGCAAGTCAACGTCCCCACTTACTCGGCTCACGCCAATCCCGTCGCTACTACTTCTGACGATGTTGAGGTTAACATTCCAGTACGCCGGGATAGCCGACGTTATGGAAGGATTTTTTCAGAGTTGGGAATGCTGCGAGACCCCTGATTTTTTCTTCTCTTGACGATGCGTCTCGTTGTCATATGTTATTTTGCTCCTAGATGGACTGACTTTGTGATTAAGGTAGACGTTAACAGCCCTCCGTTCCGGGTGGCCTTACCGCCTACATTGCTATTCTGAGGAATTTCATCCTTGTCTATCTCATTCGTGCTTTTTTACGGATTGTATATCTCATGTGTAATATATGGTGTTTATATAACTCGGCCTGCGGGTAAGGTACAGCCTCGACGGGGGAAACCAGTCTTGCATGCAATTAAGCGAAGGTCATGACAATCGCAGCGGGTACCACGTAAAAGGTAAGCCATGGCCATGAATAATGCTTCAGGCGGCGATCCCCGCTAGTCTGGCCGTAGACACCTCCTGTTCCACCTGCTGCAGAAATTAGAGACTGGACGTCGGCTTCCGTATAACAACCTATCGACTGGAGGTAGAAGACATTAGTTTCAGTTTCGGTTCAAGAGACGACGGCATGTCGTGTCGACTCACGTAGCTACTCGCGTTGGAACTGGGGACAGCAAAACATTGGGTACCATATGCTGAGCACGAAGCCCCCAATGTCCAACTGCCGTTCCTGCACCATGCGGGTTTCTGTTGGACGCAAGACTGTGCGTCTTCTGTTACATACGGATAAGTTCATTGATAAGCCAGCGGCTAGAGAAGCGGGGGAAGGATGCTTACTAGAGGGATCGCATTTGGCTTTGGCGTCAAGACTTTGGAAAGCCCTGTTCGCCGCCTGTGCGGCTTGGGCGCTCTGCAACTGCGCGGTATCGGTGGAGCTTTGGGTTGATGAGCTGGTGCTAGACGACGTTGGCAAAGGCTGGGTTGCCGAGAGCGAGGACGTCTTCGAATGGTGCGGCTTGTGAACGAACGACGTTGGGCTTAGTGAAGAGGCCTCGAGGGTCGAAGAGTCCGGCACATTATCATCGTGCCCTGTGAGTCCACCTGCGACTCCAGAGGCTGCTATGAGGTCCAACGCGTTACGTTCGGTGGTACACGCGATTGTCTGGGGTAAGGATTCAGGAGGTGTAAAAGGCTTGAAGGAGTGCTAGCTACACACCGTCGCGTTCTTGACCCCGGTGGCAGGTAGGGCAGAGCATATCAATCCCGAGGAACAGGCGACCGTTTGCCACGAATGGAAAGCACAATGAGCGAAATAGTCGAGACCGATACACGCGACCTCATTGTCTGGAAGGGAACATATCTATAACCCGGACAAGGGGAGAGGAGGGTGACTACACTCACTTTTGCAGGGGTCAGACGTTTTAAGAGTCCTGTAGTACGAGTTGAGAGCTTGGGCGGCCAGGCCATTCTCGAAGAACGAACTTGAAGACGGAGTTGCGCGTGCTGTACCAGCAGCAATCAAGAAAAGTAAGAGACGAAGACGAAGGAGCATGGAAGGGTTGGGAGAGGATAGAGGAAAGGTTTGAGACTGAACTGAGGGGTCCATTATGCCCCCCGAGGGGTATTCGCGCCACGCAACGGCAAAGGTTATCTCAATCAAAGTGGCATATCGTTTTGGACGCTCCAGGGGGACCAGCCTCCATCGGTTGGAGTTTCACCAGCATTCGTGCTCGTGACTTGTGGGCCAGAGCTCTGCTCGTCAGGACCAGGTGGCAGATACATCCACCAACCGGTAAAGGCGTCACCAAGTCGCCACTTCAACTTGTTACACCAGCCTTCCAGACATGAACCGCCACAAAACAGTTTATGAAGGGAAAAGCAATACGTTGACTACCTAGCATTATAAATTACAGTCAACTGTCTGCGTGTACATCAGGCTTCCCAAGAAGAAAAGAGAAACTTTCCGTCCTCCGCCTCTCTTTCCGCTGCCGCAAGCTAGGTTCACCATTGGCTGTCGTACTTGCGTCCGACTCGTCTCCCGGGGGCGACGACGGCGGATTTGAAGTTAACGAGGGCGTTGGAGTGCGGCGGAGATCACCCTCCAAGGTCCCTCGTTCTGGTACACTTTCAAGGACAATTTCAGAGTTTATGTTACCGCTTCGTCGGCGAGACGTGGTCGAGTGGATCGATCCTGCCGGAGAAGGTTTCCGGGAACCATGAGGGGTGTTAGAGCGGGAACCTGTTGGTGTCCTCGTGGCTCGGCCACGTCGAGGAGTGGCAGAATCATTTGGAGATGCGGCTGTAGCCGAGCCTTCCCTGCTGCTTGACGCGCTGTTGTTGGCTGTTTTGCCACTGCGGCCACCACGCAGTAAGAACCACCTCCACCAGCTTTTGGCAACTTTCGCCTCGTATTCCTTCCTAGCTTTCTCTTCGCGAGCCTTCTCGAACTGGGCACGATACTTCTCGTAACCCTCCCTGAAAGACTTGTCGACACGAGAGTTGAATATGAGTTCCCCTCTGGGGTTAATAGGTGGTGGGATTGGGGTGATGGCAGAACGAGCAGCAGACGAAGACCGACTGCCATTAGCAAGTGTAGTTGAGTCCCCGCCAGGGGAAGGAGGACTGGAAGCACGAGGAGAAACGGGAGCTGGGGAGAGAGGCGGTGAGATGGCGTCGTTGTTTGCGCGTAAGAAACGAAGTAACCAGTGGGATGAGATGGGTCGAGGGCGAACATTCAGATACATATTGAAAGACCGCAATGTTTTATTAGCGTGGGATACGTATCTGAATTAGCGAACATTAGTAAATCAGTGAATTAACAATTAAAAAGCGAGGTGCAGGAGTACCTGTTGGCATAACCTATCTTCTCCGAGTACATTCCATTAGTCATGAAGAGAAACAGGGTCGTTGCGGCAATCAACGTGATAACATGCGCAAAGTATGGGTGTGGAGTGATCGGGGGTTGGGGACCGAATGAGAGGGGCCAGTAACTGAGCATGAAGTTGAGCGGCCACACTAGGATCGACGTGTCGAGAAAGGCATCGGACGCTGCGACGCAAATGACCAAACAGATTTGGACCAGGAGTACTGTGAAGGGAAACAGTCACGGGGACGTGATGTAATTAGAGGGCTTTTTAGTCCAGGTATTTTAGTGCGTGCACGCCAAGACACGAGGTAGCGACGGGGAACGGATGTACCCACATTGGTAACGAAGTTTGCGCCTTTTTAGCGTAGCAGCCGTGGTTTTCAGGCGCTCCTCGAACAGGAGGAGATCCTTGAATGTGGCGACATCACTGGGCGGGTTGAACGATGTCTTGGGGGTAGATGACCTCGAGGATCGAGGGGGCATGAAAAGCTAAAGCAGGCCGCTTTAAAACAAAAAACGATATTGCACAACCACTGAGAGTGAAGAGGAAGCGGGTTCGCGTTCACCGTGCTGGTCGTAGGAGAATCGGTCTAGCTCGAAATCGAACCTTGCATTCTCACGCGTCCTAATTCAACACTCCCTTCCGTGCTCGACCTCGATTCCTATCGCAGCAACGCTCCGAATTCCGCGTCGAGGACGTCAGTATTACACTCATCGTTTGGTTCCCGTTCGTATCTCCGGATAGACGCTCGTACAGCCAATCAAGTCCGGAACACGCCCGCCCCGTCGGTTCAGGCCAATCTCCGCTGGGTAAATGTTACACCATCGAACCCCTCA
>WSTW01000250.1:5349-20984 GCA_019632305.1 Tulasnella sp. 403 | reverse complement strand
CGGGTTCGGTTTTGTGATGTCCTTGGTTGACCTCGGATCTAAGCGGGGTATGAGGGGAGGTTTCGTGACGTGCTTGGTTTAGCCTCGAGCTCGTGCGGTGAGATGTGAAGCTGCGTCGCAGTATCCGTTCGTTTGGGTGAGATTGGCCTTTCACGGAACTGGGACGGCCGGGTGGGTATTTCAGGCTTTCACCGAGCCTCATGCATGCCATGGATACTATTGGCTAAATCACAGTGTGGCGACTCCGTGCACGTCGGCATTGCCCGGAGAAACAGGCTGGGGTGATGAAAAGCTAGATGCGCATCCAGCGAAGCTGGCCTTTTCTATAGTGCATGGCAATTAAGAACCCGTCAAAGCTGATAATCACGTACAGCAGGGATCTAGACATTACTCACTACAAATATTACCTCAGCGAGGTTATAATGGTGTAAGGACGGCCATGATAGTCAGAACCTTGAGCGATCTCTAACGAGGTTAGAGGTGTTCGTGTAGGTCGGTGCCAAACATCCGTAATCTCCGTACCGCGATTTCACGTGACTCCCAAGCACCCCTGGCACTTGGCACACGCCTTCGAAAGCTGTCCACACGTCCCCATCATCACTACCGAGCGGGTTCCACATAGTTAAGAACGGTCCAAGTTCTCTCTAATTACTTTTCTCTCTACCAACCAAGACCAAGACAGTCCTAGGTACGTTAATAGCCCAACTGCCTTCTCCAGCGGTTCCGAATTTAAAAGCGAGTTTGGCTGACGACCGGAACCCCTTGGGTTGTCCACGTCACTTCGTCGGTGGTGCAACAAAATACTGCTCTTTAAAAGGAACATGCTGCCAGAATTCACCGAAACCTGGGTTACAGGACTCAACAATACGTCCTTTTACACCCGCACCTACCCGGCTGTGGCACAACCCGCAAAGGCCCACGTCGTCTTTGTACACGGTTTTCAAGAGCACATCTCCAGATACGACCATGTCTTCCAACGTGTTCAAGCTGCGGACATTAGCGTCTTTGCGTTTGATCAAAGGGGTTGGGGGCGTACCGCACTGGACGAAGAACACAAAAGTCCTAGTTCGAGCTATGGCTTAACTACGAGGCCTCAGCAGCTAGCCGATCTGGAGTTCTTTGTCAACAGAGCAAAGGAGGAAATTGGGAAGGAAGTGCCGCTCTTTCTCTGGGGTCAGTCTATGGTGCGTGGCAACACATCCAACAGTGGCGTTCTGTTGATGACCTCGCGCTTGGGAGTCCAGGGTGGAGCTCTGGTGCTGAGTTTTACTACTGCGAAACACGGACCACCTGCAGAGACGACGATACGCCAGCTGTCCGGCGTCATTTCGGGTTCGCCTCTCATTCGACAAACTGTTCCAGCTTCCAGAGTACTTAGGTTGGTTGGTGCGGTACTCGCAAAGATCGTTCCATGGGCACCCTTCCCGGCCAAGATTCCTGCAGAGGTGATGCACCCGACAACAACAACCCCTTCTGTTATGCTTATATTTGTCTCCGACCTTCTTGACAGGACTTGACACGAGACTCTGCGGTTGTCGCTGCTGCCAAAATCGACCCGTTTATGAAGCCCTGGGGAACCCTCTCCGGGCTAAACGATATGCTGAGTGCTGTGGGCCAAAGATCCTCAGTTGCAAGGGATCGAGGCTAAACTTACCTCCTTGGCGCGCAATAGGGGGAATATCTTGCAGATCGCGGCTTCGAAGATTGGCCTGAAGATATGCCTGTGAGTTTGTCGCTGAAAACCTCGCTGTTGCTCGTTTAAACAGGTAGCCGTCCGCCATAGTTGCTTATGGTCCATGGTACCGAGGACAAGGTACTTGATTTCGTGACAATGTCTGCTGCCGCTGAAGTCTGACAGGCGGTAATACATCACATAGATTACCTCATATACCGCGTCGCACGCCTTCTTCGAGAAGATCAAGGCCAAGGATAAGGAGTACATCAGCTTTGAGGTGGGTTTCCTCAAACATTGTTACTACCCTTCCCGAGTTGATCCTCTGATTGCTCCGTTTCATAGGGTGCGTATCACGAAATCCATAACGAGCCCGAGCCTACCTGGAAGAAGGACGTCGACGACATTGTCGGATGGATCAACAAGCACCTGAAAGAGTCTGCGAAACTGTAAATGCTCGTCGGCATGCTGGCAGGAAACCGAGCTACCTTCTAAGTTCTATGTCGTATTTAACTTTCAGGTACTATATTGCTGGGTTTCTCTTATACTTAATCTTGGTAGTGGTATCATACGATTGGGTGGTAGCTATGAACCATAGCCGCCGGGGTTCGAAAAGTAGGAGTATTCGTTTGATCACCGTGCTCAACTTGCGCTATTTCGAAGTCCTCACAAGAAAGGCAGAAGCCTGCTTAGGTGGAAGCATTCGATTGGCCTTGGCCCTTGGCACCCAGGGGTCGATAGCTGACCGAGTCTAACCGTGTGAACCGGAAATACGGCCAGTCCAGTCCGCAAGTCCGCAACCTTGTAAATCCTCAAACACCATTTTCTCCAGTACGCATCCGTCGTGGGTCGTTGAAATTACTGCCCGGCTGAGTCTGCATAGATTATTAGACGCGACATCAACACGACTAGACCGTTTGTGACTACCCGCCCTTCATGTATGGAAGGAGACGAACCCCAACTTCCGAAATGGGAAAAGGTGTTGTGGAAGAAACAACCATACCCGGATGATTACATCGACCCATCGTTTCTCTCCTCGTTGAGGCGGAACAGTGAGGAACCTTCACCATTGTCGACGCATTGCGCTCTTTTGACAAGAGAACCTCTTTGAATAGCTAATGTACGACACTACGAATACTCCGCGTTGGCATTGTCGGCATGTGCAGTAACGCAACATTTGTCGACTATCTTTCTGCTCGTGGTTACGTTCATTCAGCTACGTGCGGGACGGCTTGATGAACGAATGTTAGTGTGGTCGTCTATCGTGTTATACCCGTTTGGGTATGCGTTGTGGGAGGTAATGCAGGGTGAGGGTAATAAAAACGAGGAGAGGAGATTACGTCGTAAGTCAATTGCAATAGCATAAAGTGTTGCAGCCGTTGACGATCGCGTTTGTAGGAGTAAAGGCGACGAAATCGTCTATCCTCGTGTTTCTCATCCTCATAACCATTTCTCCTGTGTTGAAGACCCTAACGCAAGCCACATCATCGGACTCTATCTGGGCTCTTTCGGCGTCACTGTTTTCACTCAATGCCCTACTAGCGGATTATACAGCTGCCCACCCACTTGCCGCAAAAGAACCGTACGTTATACCAACGCCATTCTCTGCTGACGGATTATTGACTGATATTTCCATCAACTAGGCTGACGTCTGTCCTATCAATGAATGCAGCGATCTCTGCAAGCGTTGTTCTTGCGTCTCGTTTGAGTTCCAACCAGGCTGTATTCGCCCTCGTACTCTTTTCTGTCGAACTCTTCGCGCTATTCCCTATCCTCAGACGCAAAATCCAGGCGGTGGCACCTCCATCTGTCAAGATCACCATAACTGCCCTCCTCGGCGCATCAGCAACTGTTCCATTCGCGTTTGTCAACGTACCTGTGACGGTACTCATCACGGCTATACTACTGTTTGTGAACTTTGCGTGTCCGGCGTTCTTTATTTGGGCGCAACGATACAAAAAGTACGTGATTTTTCCTTACCAAGTGTTAGAACACCGTTCTCAACCAGGAACTGCCTGTCAGCGAAATCAAAGGACCTTGGGATCCAGCAGTTCCTCAAGTTCGAAAACACAAAGATTGATCTATTGATACAACAGGTACCCAAAACCCTGAATACAACAGCGTGGAAGATCGGTGCATGGTGTTTTACCAATTTCGGTGTTTTTTGGTTTCTCGCCCTTTCCTAGACATTTTAGTTCGGTCAGTGAATACTTCAAGTTCACGTAAGACAGCGCAACGTACCTCTCTTCTTGGGCTTTTCGTTTCTTGGTAACTCGTTGTGCAGCGCCCCTTTTGGCCTTTTCTTGCAGGAAAGTCTCGGGATCTGCGACGGCCTACGAAGTAGAGGGTATTGAACGGATGGAACAAGGTTTTCAGAGGGGAAGTTGCATACCTGAATGGCCTTTTGAGCACGTCGTTCCGTACGCAGCGTCAGGGCTTTCTGCCGGACCTCGTTGTAGGCGAACGAGTACTTGGTACCTCCAACCCTCTTCCGAAGGAGATCTTGTAGTTCGGTCGCCAAGGTTTTCAGCTCGTCTATGACAGAGGGGAAACCATCAGATGATACCAAAGGTAATACGGACGGGATCCTGACCGGATTGAGCGTCGCCGTCAAGGTCTCCTTCGAGGACTCGATATATCGTCGACAACATGGGGTTCAGGTGCGTCTCGACCGTCGCATCGTCAACATGCGATGTCATGGCTGCGAACCAACGAATGGCTGAGCAAGGTGCCTCGGCCCAATTCGCCTGGAAGTTAGTTGTGAATTAGCATCGGGCAAGAAAGCGGTTCGACGAAGGGCTTACAATTACCCGTCTTGGCATGCGACGTTTGTGGAGACCACCTCTCGCCAAGTATGCCAGCTTGGAGAACATCCACTCCAGTGGGGGTTTCTGCTCCGCTTCGGGCTTGCCGGGGAACTCCTCGCCGTCTTGCTTGTTGTCACCATCCTCAACACCTTGTTCATCCCGCCGCGTGGCATTAGCAATCTTTTCGTCCCTATCATCTTGGTCCTCGTCCTCGAGCACCAGAAGCCGCATTGCCTCTTCGTTGTTGAGAAGGTAGAAGCACTTCCCAATGTAGAAGAGGTTCTTGACGACTTGGAGCGCTAGAGGAGGCTCGATATTGTTGCTCTTGAGCTGGATGCACAAACTCTTCACGGAGGCAACGAAGCTGGGGAATGATAATGGGTGATGAAGGGGTAGGGAGGAATCGGGTTTTCCGGCAGCCACCGAGGTGTACAAGATCCCTTGAAGTCGCGTTGCGGCCGCGCGAACCCACGTATGAGGATAGGTCATCAACGACAGTATCGCTTTCCAAGGTACTCGTTTGAGTTGTAACGCCGCATCGGGGAAGAGACGTAGGATCTTGCTGAGGGCGGTCAAGACCTGATGCGCCAATTGCCATTCTTCGTTCCTCCTATCTCGTTCCTCCTGATCGAGAGCCTCGTCCCCGTCATCTTGATCCATTTCGCGTTGCTGGAATTGTCGTACGGACTCCTCAGTGACGACCTTCAAGTCTTGAAGGGTCGTCTGAAGGTGCGGTTGTCCCTTCTCAGTGCCGAGGACTTCCATGAAGATGCCATACAGTTGTACTGAAACGCGCCGGAGAGCAGGTTTGGAATCTTGTTCAGCCCATATGTGCAAGTGGCCCATCGTCTGTTGCTGTTCCGGGTCCGACATGCGTTGAAAGAGCGATGTTAACAGATTGGCCCCCATCTCTCGGCACTTCGCGGAGTCGTCGTTGGCTAACACCATGACCAAGCCCAAGAAGAATAGGCTGTGGTATTTGGAAAGGACATTCGGGTTGAACTCTGCAAATACGCGGTTGATCGTCTCCATGACGGACTTCCGGCCAGACTCGTGCGCATACGAGAGGTTCTTGGCCAGGAATTCCATCGACTCCTTGACGCGGTTCTTCCCTTGAGGGTACTGCGTCAAGAAGTGTAAGTAGAGATTCCTGGACAGCATCCGCGCTCTATTGGTCGAGCTACGGACCAGCACCTCCGCGACTCTGTCCATGGCGTCGTAGATCTCAGGCACGACGTATTTACGGACGAGGAACGTCTGCAAGAGGGAGAAAGAGGTTTCTTGGCGGGAGAGCTCTTCGAGGTCTGGAATGAGAAGACCGAGGATGTACGTCAAGTCCTCCTCTTTGATGTCAACGTCGCGATGTTGCCGAAGGATGACGCCGAGCGCCTTAAACGCCGTTTGCACGACTTCGGATTCGGTGTTTCCGGCTTGTTGTACGATGGCGACAATGCGCTTCACGAAGGCGGGGAGAGCTGGCGGGAGAGCTTCCAACGGACACTTTACGATGGCAGCAGTGGAACGAAGACCCTGGGTGATCACCTTGGCCTGGTTGGAGTAGAGCGTATTGCCGATGATGGTTACGAACGGTTCCAGCCGAGAGATGGTCTCCGAGTCCTCCAGATCAAAACGGCCCTTCCGATAGCTCGTGTTGAACAGTTCCAACCCGAATGCGACGAAACGGAAGGAATTATTGGCATAGTGGTTCGTGATAGTCTCTGCAACCCTAGGAAGTTTGAGGTTCACGGCTATATCGCGGTGGATCTTGCCTTTCCGCTTCTTGAAGCGAGGGGCCTGCTCCAAGAATTTTGCATTCTGACCGATTAGGGAATGACACAGTCCGAGGATGTCGTGGGGCTCCAGAAGCGGGTTTGCATCCAGGCCTACTGCCACGCGGCGTAGTACTTCATCGACAAGGTTCATCATCCGTAATGCGACCGTCTCGTGCATGATCGCTCGAATAGGTTCCAAGACCCTGTTGACCTTTGAAGGGCTCACGTGTTTTGCGAGGATCATGAATATCTCTTGACCGCGATTGGAAGAACCAGAAGCCTCCCTAGTGGACGTCTTGAAGCCATCCCTCAGGGTGTTCGACGCAGCTTCCCCGAACACGACCTCGGAAGCCACCTGTACGGCGTCGTCTACACAGTCATCCAATGTTCCCAGCTTTTCAGCGTGGTCGGGGGACGCCATCTGATTGAGGACACTATGGACAACGGTGGCTAACACGTAGACTTGTGGTCCTCGAGTCAAGGCCATCCGCAGTTCCTTGATCAACGTTGGCAGATAGCCCGGACCAACCGCAACAGCGACGTTGACTAATGTTTGACGAACGGCCGTTCGAAGGTCTTGAGACTTGCTCCTCAGAGTTTGGCTTAGTATCGTGAGTAGCCGCATTATCTGGCCGTCGCGTTCCACCTTTGGTAGGTGAAGTGCAACCTTGGCAATCCCCACGGACATAGCGAGGCGACTTGCGTCTTCGGGTTGCTCGACTTCGATGAATCGAAGTAGGTCGGGTAGAATTCGCCTCCGGATAGTATCAGCGATACGAGCTTGGGATGCAGTCTGCTCGTCTTGCACCACTTCCACAGCTTCCTCGGCGTCTTCCGGATCCATAGCGGGGATCTCATCCTGTTCAACGGCATCTCTGATGGACGCATCTTCAACCGAAAAGTGAAAGTGGTCAAGGATAGCAATGACTGCTCGGATGTAGTACTTTTCCTCCGACTTCTTCGACTTGGCTAGGCTGAGGTAACGCACGAAGGTCGCATAGTACGGATTCCAATCCAGCCATCCCGCCATTCTACCGAGGGCCACGATGGCCTCGTCTGTCAATGACTGCTTCGGCACACCGATGATGTATCCGTTGATGACAGGTAGAAGGATCGTCGAGATGGTAGTACTGCTGATGCGTCCAGACGCGCATGAATGGCCCAAAGCGCGTATTGCGCGGAGACGGTGATGTGATTGGATATGGTACAAGTTAAGGAGGATGTCGGAGTCGCGGTCACGCTTGAGTAATGGCTGCAACTCTTGTACGGACGGTAGACCCTTCTCAGCCGCGTACGAAAAGATGCCAAGGACTTCCGCTCGTATCTCTTCCTGTCCGACTTCCAGGGATCTGACTAGCCGGGAATGGACCGTCCGAGTGAAGAGATCTTGCATCTCCTGTGCGTTGGGCTCCGATGCACGCTCGACAACACGGCGTAACGCAAGAGTGGCAGCGCCTTTAACAGTAAATTCGGTCTGTTCACGGATGACGGAAAAGGCACTAAAGATCACGGGTAGCCACTGTTTCGGAGTCAGGGTACGATAGAGGTTGTCGTTGAGGAGGCCGTAACCCGCAAGACGACGGTTGACGTGGATTTCCCCAGTCCGGGCCTCATACAGGTTGAGGTCGATGAGGAGATTCTTAACAGGCACCAGGGACTC
The DNA here is from genome assembly GCA_019632305.1 of Tulasnella sp. 403. Lineage (NCBI taxonomy): Eukaryota > Fungi > Basidiomycota > Agaricomycetes > Cantharellales > Tulasnellaceae > Tulasnella > Tulasnella sp. 403. The sequence continues at coordinate 13,073 of WSTW01000250.1, read as the reverse complement.
GTCTAACACTGCCATCTGTTTGAAAACGCCGATGACAGCCTCACGCGTCTCCCGCATGCGCACCGTGTCTAGCAGGCCCGACAGCATTCGGTACGTGCTATTGAACAACGTGCTTTCTGGGTCTTTCATCTCAGGGACAACCGCAACGAGACTCTCCAGAACGTGGAGCAAGTTGACCTTGACCTTCTCTGGAGCTACACGAGGACCTTTTTGCAATGGAGGGATGAGGAGAGGAAGGAGGCGGTTTCCATGGTCAGCAGACGTGATAAAAGGTGCGACTGAAGAGAGTATTTGGGTGAGACGCTGAAGGAGACTATCGGGCTTGGGTGTGCTGGTCATTCGTTCCATTAGCGAGTGAAAGGCATCCAGAATCGAGTCCAGATGCGCTCGAATGATGCGCTCGGCATCGGAGTCGTCCGCGGAGTACTCGAGGAGGTTGCTGAGAATATCTAGAATCCGTTGAATGACTAGGCCACCGACGCGGGGTAACTTCAAGCAACCAACCACCGTATCCAGGAGGGTCGGCTCATAGTCGTGAAGGAATGTGAAGTACTCCCGCTCTTTGGACCATGCAACGAACAACGGCAGGAATGATCCCGGCTTTGCCAGGTTCTCTCGATGCATCTGTCGCAGGCGTGGGGTGATGAAGGCCGAGAAGGCCGCAGGCAAGTATGGCTGATAAGAGAACAGAAGCGGTGCCGAGAAGAATGCGATGAGACGCTTGAACGCGAGGTTGCGTATGTCACGAGCCGCCTTGGTGGACGACTTCTTCCGACGAGGATGCCCATCTGTCGAGCGACCCTCCTCTTCAGGTTCAGAATGGTCAGAGGCAGCATCTTCGTGTGACGCGTCTTTGAGGACTTCGTCGTGTTCCTCCTCGTCCTTTTCCTCATCTTCAACGGGGTCTGCTTCTTCAATCTCACGGTCCGGTTCGTCGACGTTCATCGCGCCGTCAACCTCAGTTTGCATTGACGCAGTAATTTCAATCGTTGCTGCAACAAATGCTGGCCAGAAGGGCTTTAGCTTCGTCCCTAGTATACGCATCGCGTCCTCCAAAAGGAAGAGGAAGCCAGCCATTTGACCACGCCTAGCCTCGTTGGTCCCTCGGAGGGTATACGGAGTGACCCCAGATGATGAACCTTGTGCGTGATGTTCCATCAACCGTTCCAGACCTCCAAATGGCGTGAGCATGAGGTTTGCGAGGATGTGTAACTCTTCGGGATGGGCACCGCCGATCAAGGCGAGGATTGCGTTCCGCCGACTCGTGCTCTTGCTCTTGCTCTTCTTGTTCAACAGAAGGCCGTAAAGCAACCGCATCAACACGTTGATCACCTCCTCGCGGTTTTCGGATGTCAACTCTTCGAACGTCCAGTTTGTCATAGCCTCGCGCCAGCGAATATCGTCCAGCATCTCTTTCAGCTTTGTCTCGAAAGGCTTGAGATTGGGGGACTTGTAGGTGAGAACACAAGACAGGGCGACTCTTTGGAGCGGTTTGTCGGTTTCGGTAAGGAGTGACATGTAGAAGGAGTGGAGGAGGTCCGACTCGTGAATCGTCCAGGGCTTTTTGAATTTGGAGAAGAGGGTGAGGTACTGGACAAGACGGCTGCGCTGCATTCGCGGCGAGTTTTGCTCCAGGAAGAAAGTCACGAATGGCAAGTGGTTGTTCTCGACTATGTGAGGTTGTTGCGTAAGGAGGTTGATCAGCTGGGTTTCATAGTTGGCGATGTCGAGTTGCGATTCAGGTGTCTGAGCCTTGAAACAGAGGAAACATCAGCCTCTGAGACTTTCCTCGCAGGTTGTCACATACCTGTGCAATCCGCTTTGTGGTATTGTCTACGGCATCCTGGCCCCACTTGGAAATAGCAGACAATAGCACTCGTCTATCACTGTCATCCCAATTCTTTTCAGTTTCCCTCGGTTCTTCGTCATCTCCAGGCGTGCCTGCGATGTGCCAGGACGCCTCTAGAACGCCCAATCCCTCAGGATTCTGGTGACCTTCTCCTTCGGGAGCCACCATTTGTAGATCAGAAAAAATAACATTCCAAGATCTGTGAGGGTGAGATTGCGCAATGCCGCTGAGGGCCTTGATTGAGGCACTCCACAGCGGCCTAAAGTTGACTTTCAGCTGGGCAATCAGCCATGGCACCACATATTCGAATTCGATATCGCCAATCCAGGTTGCTAATACCGAAATCTTGTAGACTCTTTCCTTTTGCCCGGCGACGGAGATAGGAACCTCTTCGGCGGTCAAAAGTTTCTGAAGAATCGAGTCGTCGGCGGGAGGACGCGTGACGTACTTAGATACCAGGAAACGAAGCCCAGAGAGACGAAGGGTTTGGTATGGTGAGGACAAAGCACCACGCAGGTGGCTGAACACGTATGGGAGCTGCAGCCGAACGACATCTGTTGTACGGGAGGGGCTGGTGATTTACCACATTAGCATGTGATCTCAGTTTTTGCGGGTGACGCACCAAGCATCCAAATACTGCAGATAACTGCTCAAAACATCCGAGTTCCAGCTCCAGACCTCAACGATACGTCTTGTCCAAGCCTCTAAATCCACCCCTGGGAAGGCAATGTCACCGTTGTTGGTGTTACCTGCCATCGCCTTGAAACAAGTCGCCAGCGTCCACGCCGAGTTGGCGGCCATCGATTTGTAATCGGCTTGAGATGAGGCAACGTCGACGAATCTCTCCATGATCGACGCAACGACGGGCAGAAGGCTAGGTATCAATGCTTCGGGGGGTAGGAAAGACCCGAGGATGGCAATGGAATCAAGGTCGTGAACATTCTAGAGCGGTCAAGGGATGAGAAGGGGGCATGCAAGAAAAATCGGTGTGTGCTTACGTCCTCAATACCCACTGTCCAAGACTGGGGGTCTAGACGTCGCGTAACCCAGGTACCGACTTCACGACGAGTAGCCTCGTCTATATCACCGAGTAGGTTCAAGGCATGCAGATTCGCAATCATCCGCAAACTCGAAGAACTGTGATTTTGGGATTGGAGGAGAGGAAGAGAATGTCTAGAGACGTAGAGAGTCAATAGAGTGAGAAGACATAATCGATGGGACTGACTGGACAACCAGAGGCGAAACGAGAAGCTTCCATCCAGGCCATTTCAGTTGCGCAAGCGTGGTTGAAAACCGTAATCCAAGGAACTGGTCGTGCTCCCAAATCTTTTGGATGATCAGGCGACCGGGGCCATTCCAGCATGTGGTATCCCCAGCAGTAAGCACTGATACGCAAAATTCGATCAGAATATCATTTTGCGCCTTCGAAAGGGAGGGAGATATCAAGGTCGTCGAGGCGGTGAGTTTGAGTAAGGTAGAAATGTGTTTCTCTGAAACAGGCTCATAAGTAACTTTTCCGGGAGAAAATAATTAGATGGCAGTTACGCACGTTCCACCCGAACACCCTTTTTTGTCGCACAGACCAAGCTCAGCAGACGCCACATCCGGCAGACTCGCTCTTCGGTGTTGATATATTCTGCTTCAAGCTCTCTTTCGTAAGTCTGGACGAGGTATCTGCTGATAGGTTCAAAATGCTTGGGAGATGAGACATGCTTAGCAAATGCTGTAAATATTCGTCGGCACAGAGTTGTAAGAGGTCCTAATGACAACTCTGAGGCCGAAAGGTAGGCTTGAATTAGTGGGGACAAGATGAATGGCCCAGATATATGTATTGACTGTGATGTAGCCTGTGGAAAGAAGGTAGTGGTCTGAGCTGAGGTTGTCTTAACGACGGAGGAGTACTTGCCTGTACAGCCGATGTGAATACATGCGCAATACCCTCCTCACAGTCTTCCAAAACGTCTACAAGCAGCGAGACTGCTTCGTCCCTCACTTCCTGCTTCGTAAACTGTCTGATCGCCAAGCCCCAAACCTCAGCCAACATGCGTTGCATTTCTTCGCCTGCGACGCCCGAGGACCTTCTGGAAACAAGCCCAACCATGGATCGGTGGATGAGAGTCCATGACGGTTTCAGCAGTTGGGGTAATGGTACAAGGGTGTACTTGAAGAGGCTGGTCAAGGTTTTCAGAACGCTGGAGAGCGTTGTCGGCGTAAATCGGCGGTTTGATATATGAGCTTCTCCAGATTCTGCGACGTGGTTGGAAGGCAAAATTTTCAGGGTCGCCGCTAAGATCGTGGGGTATAATGGCAGTATAGTTGTCCGCAAATCATGTACGAAACTGGCGAGACATCTACAAGGAAATGTCAGTGGGTGTCAGAGTTTTTGAGATTATTTATAAGAGGACATACTCCAATAAGGGCGCGAGGGCTTCTTCTTGACAGGAAGGAGAAGTGACAGTATCCACCCAGAGATTGGTTATGTCCTTCCAGTGGTGCAGCAGCAGACCCATCGAGCGTGACATGGGCTCAACACGGTATGAAAAACCAATGAAAGCGGGCTGAACGTTTATCTCCCGCCACATGACAATTGTGGCGTGAAAGTGACATTCATCATCCTGAAATGACGAGTTGGACCATAGGACAAGCATGCAGGGCGATACGTTCTGACCTCAACATCGTAGTCCACTACATTAGATTCTAGAGCAGAAGGAACGTGGACGCGTTTCAATCTTTCGTTGTATGTTTTCGCCTGACAAGCCAAGCGAAATCCTTGAGAGTCTATTCAGTGACGGTGGCGTTACGACGTACTCTAGCGGAGCGTTTTTCTTTACGTTGCGAGGGTATTTCATTATCAGACCATTCTTCGGAATCACTCATACTAGTGAGGCCGACAATGAGACCCAGGAGAGAGCGGAGATGAGCAGGGAAGAACTGCAAATTTCCGCAGGTCACGTGCCAGGTGCGGTACTCGGCAACTCTCCGTCAGTCCTGATTGCTATCACCCACCCAAGTCCTCAAATCCTGCACATATCCGACGTGTTCAATTCTGCGTCTGATCGTCCTCATCATGGTCAATCTTTTCTTGTTACCGCTCAAGCAAGGGCGTACCTTACGACAGAAATCAACACCGCGTTAACTCAGCGCGTTGGAGCGACACAAGCAGTGTCTAGCTTCTGATTTTTCACATCAATTTCCAATCTTCTGCGCCATTCATGTGGCTGAATGTTTGTCTGTCTGGCAACGGCAGAACAGGAGAACGCTCTGTAACGGTGTACTCGGGGCGGCTTCACCCCATCACCTCCCTCAACCGCGTGTTGTCTCCTAGGGTCCTCCAGAATAGGCGTTTGAAGCGATCACAACGAACAGGCTACGGAGAGTCTGGACTGAACCAGCGTTATGTTTACGTGGAGGAACAGCGTTTGGGCCTTTCCTTTTGTGCTCTACCGCTGTCCCGCGACAATCCCTCACAGACAAAGGACCCCCTCCCTGACCCCTGGCGTGACGCTCTACGCACAACTACAGAGGGGGGAGTGTTGACAACAAATGAAGATGAAACTTCCGCCTTTTGTCCTGGATTCCCAACCAACGCCATGTCGGCAAAGCTTAGGACAAGGAGCCATTCAAATCTGGCCAATGCGCGTGGGTGGACACAGCGTATCATCCACTCTAATATCTCCCCGACCCCCCTTATCCTACTTCGAATCTTTTTACTGCCGCCATCGCGCGTCCCACTCCTTGGAATCGGCCTCATTCACGACCTTCCTACCACTCATACTTTTGCAACATGTCATTTCTTTCGGATGCACGCAAGTCGTGGCAGATGTCCACCAAGTTCCGTGAACACCTTTCGTTTATCAACACTACTTCCAAACCTACTCAACCATCTAATCTGAAGAGTGCTTGGTCACCTGTAACGCCTACCGACGATGGTCATGTCGTTCTCCGATCCCCTCCTCCCCCAGTCCCCCCCGTACCAGCTATCCACGCTGCTCACGTACATCCTACCGAACGCGATGTGGATGACCACCGCAGTGTGGAGAGGGCTAGGGCGGAAGCTGCCGCTGCCTTAGAGCGAGGTGCCCAAGAGCGTGAAACCGAACGTCAGCGGCTGGACCGGGAACGCCAACAACGCCAGCAGCTTGCACTCGGTAATCAAAACGAACAGAAACGTGAAATAATGTCTTCGAGCGATCATAATTTGGATGACGGATATCTCGAAGAGGTCGACCTTGAGCGAGCGGAGTCCGGTCAGGCTCGAAACGCGCCTCAATCCTTCGCGGCTCGCTCCAAGGCTGCCTTTGGTCGCCTCTCTCGTGCCGTATTCAGGTTCACTAGCACCCCAGTGGCGGAACCTTCATCGCCCTACCCTCGAGATTCGTTTCCATCTCACCTTCGTCGGGATTCCGCTGGCCCATCTCAACCTCGTTTGGCCACAAGATTCCCTTCGCAACTCTCGGACCTCTCGCCTTGGCCAGCCCTCAATGTTACCCACAGGGACGAACAGTCGAGGACAGTGGAGAGCCCACCTGTACACCACCACCACTATTATGCGGCCACTCAGCCTGGATCGCGAAGTGCCTCAAGAGCCGCGTCTCTTACCGAAGGGGATCACGTCCATCGCGACATACAGATCGTTGAGAAGGGAAGGCTCACCAAGAAGATATGTCGCACTTGCCACGCCGAGAAGAAAAAGAAAAAGAATAGTGTTCTCTGCTGGATTATCCTCATCATTATCCTCTTGTTCCTGCTTGGGAATGTCATATTCTTGAACGTTCGCGTCCTGAACAACCAGACGGTAGTCAGCACTCCTGATTCGGCTGGGGAGGTATCGGCGAGCCCTATCGGAACGAAGCCCCTTGCGTCCACGGCTCCTCCCGGCAAGGCTACCACTACGGCTGGTCGCACGACCACTGGGTCTCAGGCCACCACGACCACGAGCGAGGCCAGTTCAACCCCAACGGTCGATCCGGCTATTGCGTCTTGTATTTCTCAGTTCAACTCACTCACCAACCCGCCGTCGTATCCATGCGACCAATGCGTCCCGATCCTCTCGGCCATCCCTAACGACCTTTCGCCGTCTTCGTCTTCCCCTCCATCTGTCACCGGACAGGGCAACGTCCTGCAGTTCTGCGCTTTGAAGTCAATCAACGATGGTTTGCCTACAGCTAATGCGAATGTCCTAACCAACGTCGGATGGCTCAAGGATAATCGTCCCTGTGCTTGGCAAGGTGTTACCTGCGATAGTCAGGGTCGTATTAGTACCCTTGAACTGGTAGCCCCTGGATTGCCTAATCAACTCCCTCAAAACATGCAATTCTTGGTCGGCCTGCAGACGTTGAGCATTATTGGCGACAACAAGCTACCTGGTGAATTCATCTCGCCTATTTTTGCACGTATAGTATCTGACACTCGCTTGTCAGCTGGTTCCGTCACACCCCTCCTCTCTCTCGGCTCCCTTCAGTCGCTGACCATCCAACAGACCGGCCTGGCCGCCGCGTTCAACGCTCAAACACCCTTCACGTCCCTGTCTTCTCTCAAATCCCTGACGCTCATTCAAAACTCCCAAATCAGCATTCCCGGCAACGATCTCGGTGGTCTGACTTCGATGCCCTTGACCTCTCTCGTTCTTAACTTCCTCTCTATCCCTACCAACACTCTGCAGAGTCTGACTTCTGCATCGAGTACCCTCGCTGGCTCGCTTACCCTCCTCGACTTGACATCAACGAGCCAGACTGGCGCCGTTCCGAACAACCTTCCTCAGGCACTTCCCAATCTTGTCGAGCTTCATCTTGATAACAACGCGTACACTAGCCTACCTGATCCTACGACCAACGGCGGCGTGGTGTTCGGCCGGGGTACGCAAGTCGTCAGCGTT
>WSTW01000025.1:30152-91533 GCA_019632305.1 Tulasnella sp. 403 | reverse complement strand
AGCCTCCTTAGTTAGCATTGGAAAGATAATCCTACTTGAGAAAGTAAGAGGCCTGATCACCTGATAGATAGAGTAGTTAGTGCACTAGTGAGAGCGCGCTGACTGATATAAGTGATAAGCGCTTGTCTAGTAGTCAAGAGACTTTGAACTAAGACATGAAGGGCAAGTGCACTGTGATGACAGAAATGGACTGGCATCTAATATAATGATATTCAAGAAGGGGGACAAGGGAATACAATGAAGGGCTCTAGCAAGCCTGGAGAGTTGGCAAGTTACAAGAGTATAAGCATGGTAGAGATGAGAGCTGTCTGCAACAGCAATGATGAGCAGAGGGGACTGAGGGATGCAGGATACAACAATGGTACAGGAGGATGTGGTGGAGGGGAGTACCCAAACTGAGGAGTCTAGAAGGTTGGTCAAGACCGAGTGTAGTTACTTAGTTACAACACTAGAGATGACAGTGGTCAAGGAGACTAGGGTAATGAGGAGAGAGGTGTGTAGAGGGACTAAGACCAGGAATGGTCAGGAAGGTGTGACTAGGAGTCAAGGGGGCTGAGGGAGCTGAGGGAGCTGAGGGAGCTGAGGACAAGAGATGTCAAGGAAGATACAAGGTGAACAAGTTGCTAGATGGGGAACTGCTACTACTGAGAGCTAGAGACTATATACTAGACTGAGGCTATACCAGGCAGTTCTCCATCCTGTGGTTCTTCGCAGCTATGGGCCTATACAGGCTACATGGAGGTGATGTGTCGTTGGGGGTGGCAGTAGTGGGTGCTGCTCAATGCTACATGTCTGTGGGGGAGGCTGGATGATTGTGCACCGCTGGTGGTGCAATAGAGGGCTATGGTGTTGTTGGACAGGGGCTTTGGCTACATGTCCATTGAGATGGCAGCATTGGGTGCTGCCTGGGGCTACATATTCTGTGGAGGTGGCTAAACAGCTGTGTGATAGCTGCAATGTACTGGGATGCTGTGGACACAGACTTGCTATAACATTAGCTATGTCGAATGGTGAGCATTGGTGCACTGAGGGGTGTTGATACTATCATGGGATAGTAGATGTTTGGGCGCTACACACATTCAGAGAGTTGTAGACAAGATGCGAGGGAACCATGGGATGTTCTACTGGGCATCTGAGAGTAGCGCTGCATGCTATACAATGTGCTGAGGATTGTGTATAAGGGTAGGAGGGACCATGAGATGTTCTACTAAGTGGCGTTCTTAGTGAAGTCATGACATGAGTTTGGTTGTCAGTGGCAGTGATTATTTCTTGACTTTTTTCGACAACTGCAGTGCCCCAGCTTCCACTGTATCAACATCTTCATCATCATCCTTCACAACTTCAACTGCACTCAGGATGACTACCACTCCGTGGCTTTCCTATTTCTAATACCAACAATACCAACCCCTGCCACTCCGGCTACTACAACAACACCAATGTTAAACCATGTCAACTTCAGTATATATTCACCATCCCTGCCAACTGCCCGACACCCTCTCCATCCACCGTTATAAGCATCCAGCCCAAATGCAAGTCCGTTGCTGGGATACACAATGAGTATATCATCAGGTGCGTTTTGACATCGGCAACGAGGCATTAGGGGTGCCGATGTGAGTGTTCTAGTGTATTGCACATGCACAACCTGACTTTTCTTGGTCCATCCGTTTAGGCCCTAACGGAAGTATTCGAGCGTTTCGGCCAATACCAGATCGTTATTAATCAGAAATGGGATCCTGCCAGAAGAAATTACAAAATGCTGACGGGTAGAGGAGCAACTGCACAGGTCGCAGCGGTACCGACAATTGGAGACCGAACTTCAAGTTCATGCCATCAGGGTTCCAGACGACCATTTCCCTACCTTCATTTCCCCCAACAGCAAACCACCTTTGCTCTCCTCTCCATCCATCAGCCGCCGCATCCGACTCACCCCATAAACTCCTTGCACAGCCCAAGATCACACCCGACACGATGGACATTTCGTCCAACGATAGGTCGCCCGACGAATTATTTGAGGTGATCGTCGAGTTCATTGACACTCCTATAGTCGTTCTGCTACCTGCACCATTGTCCAAGTGGACTGCGTTAACGTCGGTCTCTGGTTTCGCTGCGTGTCCTCCTGGGTTCGGTTCGGCTTTTGCACCGTCCTCTGCAGCTCCCTTCACACCGACTTTACCACCGCCCTACCACCCGTGTATGTGATGAAACTCAAGTGCAAGGTCTGTGGTCGCGTTCCTCCACAGAAGCATGTGGTGTTGACGCATAGAGAGACTCACCTGGGGCAGGTGGCGCTGCGGACGTGGAAACGTTGTGGAGGACGAGCTAGGCTGTCGTCTCTACGCCAGAGGCAGAGAGCTCATTGTCCTCTGGGTCGTTCTCGTCGAGTTCGATACCTTTTTACGAGGAGATTGTGGAACGTCGGGATTGACGTGTCCCCTTCATCGAACGGGCTTGAGCCGGGGGTGATAGCCGAAGAGACTCGGATTGTGTAGCGCCGTCATCGTCATCGTCGCAATCTTCCCATCCTCCGATCCGGCTGCACGTCCGGGATATATCAAGGCAGCCAAATTCCTCTTCCTCTGATGATGATGTGACAGAGTAGAAGCAGTAGCCATGTCGACACTGCTTTTGACCTCTCCACCCGTTGAAGGTGCCAAACCGTGTATCAACGTCGTAGAATTGTCAAGAGTGTTAACGAAGATGGCTCGGCCGCCCCCGCTACCTGCTCCAACGGCCGTAGTAGGGGATCAAGGGAGGGGGTTGGCGCTTGAAGGGGAGAGCACGGGTATCGTTACGGGTGTATCATGGGACCTACTCGTCCGTCCCTTTCTTTCGGTCTGGTTTGGAGTGGTCTTCGTGTGGTTTCTCAAGTCGTTCATTCCCTTTTTAGGGGTTTCCAGTCTCCATCATTGTGTTTTCATCATGTATGGATTACAGTTATTACAGACGACGGTTCTATTGTCCTTCCCCTGTCAAGCCCGATTTCATTTTCGCGAGATGGTGGTACAACACCCCGATGGATCATTTGAAGTACTCCAAGCATCGAGCGTAGCAAAGTGACCGCCACGAACATCTTGGTCCTAAGCTAGATCTGTGATGGGCGTTGCACAATGGTAATTAGTATTGATCCTAGGGCCGACACAGATGACGTTAACTATGTACAAGATGATTCCGCCGGAAGCCACTCAATTCAACGCCACTTATCACCATATAAACGTCTCCCACTTTCTTCCACTTTCTCGAAACAAGTCCCTATGGACGGCCTTGCCCTTGCCTCTCGTGCCCAACATGCCCATATAATACCCTTCAATCCCACTGGGATCACCAAATCATCAAGTTTAGCTGGCGGTACCCCTTCCCTTATCAGATCCCTCACCATCACAGGGTCGCTCACACCGCTGTACGGCGGTTGACCAGTCAGCACCTAGACGTGACAATCTGTAAGCGTCCGAAGCAAGAGTACGGATTACGTACTTCCAGAACGATACACCCCCACGACCACACATCGCCTGCCTGCGTCAATTCACCACCCTCGATCGCCTCTGGACTGGAGTACGCCACGTCTTCGCGTGTTTCTGCATCTGTGGACCACGAGCCAAAGGTACTAGGGGGGGAAACCATTGCCCGATGTACCGTATCAAAGAGGATATGTCTCTAACACAAAAATCAGCACAATTCTCGTATCCTCGAATAACACTTACGGGGTTTAGGCGACCGTGGCGGAATCGCGGGTCCCTGGTGTGTAAGCACTCTAAGCCGTTCGTCAGGTAGCAAACCTGTAACACGGATTAGCATCATCAGCCATAATAAATCCGTCTCAAACTCACGCACAAGCAACAATTGGGTCCGAGTGTTATTTGTATAACGAATGACATCCTCCGAGAGTGAGGGTTGCAAAATCAGCCAAAAGTAGTTGGGGAATTCTGCAAGGCAGATCCCATCCAATCGCTGAACACACGGGCGCCGTATCCCTTGCCACCTGTTCAATCGATGCAAGACATCCTAAATAACTCTTTGTCAGCCACGAAGTTGCAACCACTGACTGTTATTGCAACCACTTACTAGTAATGTGTCTTGTTTCTCGTTTGGTATTCTAACCCTCCTTACCATAACACCATTGCCGTGATATGTGGCACTACCAGTTGTCCATTCGGCATCCACCCCCGACTCAAAGTTCGTTATTAGGGAACGGTCGATGTAGAGTTGCAGAGGGCAATCCAGGATAGAAAAGCACAACAACGCTGTGGGCCTCAACTCCGGTTTGGCTTCCCAACATCCTTGGACCACGAGCCTGAGGTGTACGGGAATGGAATCGTGCTGAAGGTCGTTCGGATAGTCACCCCGTCGTATACGCTCAACGATTTCAGCTTGGCTGGTCACATCGTGGTACGGAGGTTGGCCGCTGAAGATCTAGCAGTGTACTAGTCAACAACAGAAACCGACACCAAGAGACGAATTGATGACGTACCTCGTGAGTGACGCATCCAAACGCCCATACGTCGCTTGCAGGACTGCGCCGCGATCCACCCAAGAACAGCTCGGGGCTATGGTAAGCGATTGACTGGCATTGATCGAAAGTCGACGTTGTCAACCCCGTCTGAAGGCCTTCCATCGACCTTGAAAGTCCAAAGTCGCATAGCAGGGCATCGCCGCCCTCGTTGACGAGGACATTGCCCTGGGGAGTGATTCTAAGAGCGCGTTATTGCGGCATCACCTCGCCCCAACTCACTGGTTTAATGTCGCCGTGACAGACTGGTGGTTTCAGGCCATGTAAGTACGCTAGCCCGTTTGCGATATCTTTTACCTATACGTCCCTCGTCATACAGTCGAGCGTATAAAGCTTCTCGGAGACGTCACCTACCAACTCTAATCGCTTTTCGCGATTAGGACGGGTTCGGTCGAGGTACATCGTAATATTCCCTTGTGGCATGAGCGTCGATATGAACCAAGCTTCCTCCAAGTTGTGGCTGAGGTAAAACCCGACGAGAGGGAGGATATTGCGATGATCTAATGTCGACCAAACTCGCAACTCCCGGATAACGGCCTAAGAGTCGTGTTAGTCTTGGGATAACGAGGTAAAACCTGAAGAATACGCGTACAATAAGCATGCGAACGCACGATGCCTTGACCCCTGTAACCCGCAAAATCTTCACGGCAACATCTGTTCCAGGCGAACGGATCCCCTTTCCCATCTTTGCGGGGCGCACGGCACCCCACTTTGTTGTGCCTTCTGGAGACAGCTTGATTAAAGACTGTCGGAGCCTCACATGGTCAAGAAGACGAAGCGCATCGTCCTAAAAATCAAGTTGTTAGAATATCACGTCTTCGTCCTTAGCCACGAAGGAAACTGAGTACCAGGTCTCGTCTAAGCATATCGACCACTGTGGGAGATACCCACAGCGATTTCTGTCGAAAGGCCTCTTTGTCGGGCGCTATACGGGACCGTGAACTATGTTAACGTGATGTTTGGTTGACCAGAGTCATAGAGTGTCCTACCCGATAACACATCGAGACAGTATTTTGAAATAGGTCGCAGCTTCGGTTCAATCGCCCAACATCCAGTAAGGAGATCTCGTATAGAAGATAAGAGTTCGACGTCGTTGAGATGCGCAGGTGGATTTCCGTCGTGAAGGAGGTTGAGAACTTCAAGTTCATTTTTTGCGTACTGGTATGGAGTGAGGCCGGATAAAAGCTGTTTCGAAAAAGCTGTCAGTAATTAGAGCACCCGAAATAAGAAGACTGTCGTACCTCCAAAACGAGACATCCCCAGGCCCAAATATCGCCTTTCAGGGAGCGTGGCTGACCTCTAAATATCTCCGGGCTCTGGTATCGTGGGGTTGCTGCATTCCGAAAGTCCGTCGTCGTGAGGCCAGTCGAATCCCCCATGGACTGGGCAAGACCAAAATCGCACAGAATCGCGCGACCCAGATGGTTGATAAGTACGTTAACCTATATCACACTTGTCAAGAATCCGGATAACGCCGGTCGAGCCAGTGGCGCGAGAGTGTACGCACCGGCTTGATGTCGCCGTGACAAACAGGCGGTTGGCACGTATGCAAATAGTGAAGCCCTTTAATCGTATCTGTAGCCTTAGCTATAGTCAATAAAACGGACGACAAGGAGCGCGTAGAATCCGACTTACCATCTCTACACGCTCTCTCGAATCTGGGTCTCGTTCGTGGATGTAGTCCAAGATCGTTCCGTTCTCCACATACGATGATACAAGCCATGCTTCCTCTCTCTCGATATCGAGGTGGAAGCCGACGAGAAGGAGAAGGTTGGGATGATCGAGGGGTGCCCAGACGGCGACCTCGCGGGCCAGAGCCTAATTGGCATGACGGCGTGTGTTAGTACCCAAAGTAGTTTCGGGGGGAGGGACTCACAACCGCAATGGAGAGGAAGGCTTTGTCACGAGCGTATAACTTTTTCACCACGACGGCCACAGTCGAACCTCCGAATAGCCGGGTGCCGAGATTTGCGCGGTGGACACGTCCGAACCCGCCCCCGCCGATGGCCGGGATGTTGGGGAATCTGAGGTTCTTGCGCTTGATGCGGAATTGTTCGAACGACGACAAGGTTGAGTCCTACAGGGTTGGGTTAGACATGGCTGGGCGACATGCACCACGGACGCACGACGAGGGATTGGAGATCTTGGTCAGTGGTTGAGGTTTGAGCCATGGGTGCAAGGGACGCCAGGAATTAGAGGGAAGTTGGTGGTGAAAAGACGAGGAACTCGAACCTTTATATCGCCCTCTCCGCGCGTTTGCCTGCAGGATTCCCGGCGCGTCGGTTTGAGCCTATCGTTTGGCCCATTGGTGCAAATGGTGCAAAGACCGGATGTCGAGGAATGATCGATCGCCGAGTCGGTGTCTCAGCTGGCGTTGCCACGCTCTCTATGTGATTTTATCGAGGTCACCCCAGATGTCCGTGAAATAGTGTTGAAACGCAAACACCGGCGACTCACCACCGACAATGGAGAAGAAACAGGCCCTAAGTGACTCCTGTTCCATGGACTCGAAGCTATCGTACGCCTAACTGCACCCCTCGGTCCGACATCTGTCGGGCGATTCCACTCGACGCAACCATGCCGAGATTCACCATTCGACTCGATTGCACGACCGTCAAGTCTTTCACACCAATTTATCCGGGTCTATGAGGCTCCATCCCTCCATGTGATTTCAGGAATCTTTCGTCTACACCACTTCGTCTGGGGATCGCCACCCCGCCCACCGTTAGAAGAACTGCGGTGGCATCCATTCCCCCCAGCCGTCACGTCACCCGCTGATTTGGTTTCGTTCCAGCCCCTGCGTTGGAAACACCAAGGCCATCCCAAGTATCAACTTCCCGGGTTTCTGTCTGCAAGATGTTCCCGTTGTGATATCTTGTTTCTAGCCAACTCTGCCAGTTCCTCAAGAGCCTGCAAGCCGGTGTCACCTCAGTCATGTGCTCCTATAATCAAATAAGCAACACTTACTCTTGCGAAAATAATCGTACCCTCACTGGTCTATTGAAGGGCGAACTCGGTTTCCAAGGCTGTACGTGCTCGTCCTTACACGTCTACCAAGGGAACTAACCGTGGATAACAGGTGTCACGGCCGATTGGTGGGCGAAGCAACCTACTTGCGGGACACTAGCTGCCAACAAGGGTCTCGGCGTATATACGAAGCCCTCCCTACCTCTCGTTGAGACTTACCTCCGCTGGTTTAGAAGATGATTCCTGGTGGGACCGTCTACGGAGGAAACACATTTGGATCTACCTTACTGAACCCTGTGAACAGCGGTCAAGTCTCGCAGGCTCACCTGGCCATTGCAGCCTGCCACCTGGTATGTTGCGCTCCGTCGAAACGTTTTACGGGTCCTGAGTTCACCTACCCCACTCGGAACGCAGATATGTACTTGGCCAAGACTCAAGCTATCCTGCCATCAACTTCAACAGCTGGAACGCCAACTCTGGTTCCCATGCAAATGTGCGAGGCAATCACAAAAATATCATCCGCCAGCTAGGAGCGGCGTCAATCGTTTTGCTCAAGAATCTCAATAATGCCCTACACTGGAGTAACCCACCCAGCATTGTAGTCACCGGTCAGTGCTCAGGTGAACACTGGCTCGGCCATGCTGAACTAAATCGGGCAAACCACGGGTAACGATGTAGGTCCCAACCCTTCCGGGCCCAACAGTGCGACAACCTTTATGCACGATCACCTCTTCACCAATGTTCACGCCCCCTATCCTTAGATTTCACCGAAAAGGGCTGCAATGACGGCACCTTGGCCGTCGGGTGGGGTACCGGGTCCGTATCTCGTCGACCCGCTCTCTGCCGTCAGAGCTCAAGCATTGAGCGTCACTGTCACCTCGATATTGAGTGACGGCGATACGAACGGAGCGCGGAACGCGGCAAGGGGGAAGGCGGTTGCCCTCGTGTTCATTTCCGCCAATTCAGGCGAGGGGTACGTCACTGTACGGAGCAATGCCAGGGACCCCAATGACTTGAATGCTTGGCATAACGGAAAGGTGAATGACCATCTTTGGATGTCTTGAAAGCGGTTTCTGATCCGTACGGTGTAGTTGGTGCAAGCTGTCGCTCCAGTAAACCGGAATACCATTATTGCCATGAACTCTATTGGTTTAAGTGATCGTTCGGTTTATAACAACTACCTTCTCTCAGCCGATTATCATGGAGCCTTGGATCAACAACGCCAACGTCACAGCCGTGATGTCTAATCACCATGTATCGAGAGTACGATGGTTAATATGGCTCTTAGCGTTTGGGCAGGATCGTTAGGCCAAGAAGCCGGTAACGCGATCGTCGACATACCCTGGGGCAACGTGAACCCGTCTGGACGGCTTCCCTACACCATCGCCGAATCACCCTCCGACTACCCGGCTCAAGTCACGACTGGAGAAGGGACTATCAACCATTCTGAAGAACTGTTCATCGATTATGCGATAAAGTGTCTCTCTCGATAAATATGAATTGAGCGCTCACGACTAATGTTGATGGTTCGTAGCAAAACATCGCACCACGCTCTAAGTTCGGGTTCGGTCTCTCATACACGACATCTTTGTACTCATTGAGTATCCGCTCACCTACGCCCACCGGAGGATCAGCCCCTACGTGTCCGAGCTCCTCCCTGAGTTCATGGTAAGTCCGCCGTAGGACCGGATAACACCAAATGACCTCCAACCCGGCCCTGTCGATGATTGGGTTACCGTCACATTTACAACCACTAATACCGGCGCCGTGGCAGGCACGGAGGTAAGGACTTCTCTTGAGCACCGTCACCCAAATTCTGACTTGGTGGTTTCGTCGCCCAGATCGCTCAGCTGTACATCTCACCTCCGGTCTCGACCAACTCCCCACCTTCTCAATTATGTGGCTTCGACGACATTCAGCTCGACGCGGGTGCAGCAGGAGTGGTGACGATCAAGCTGAGCCGGTACTCCTTCGGAATGCTGGGGCGCTGCAGTGGCAAATCACTGGCGGAACTCATGGCATTTGGGTTGGAGCCAGCAGTCGGGATCAACGTTCAACTGGGTCTACTATGCTGTAATAAGTATTACGACAACTGTTGCAAGATTGAGATGATTTTAGGATTTTCAACTCGAGCGATTCGGTTTCTGATATCGAACAGCGCGAATTGGGTCCTTTTCTTTTCGAATTACTTTTGCAATGCTGCCTCTTGTTTGGTTTTGTCGATCTCCTCTAATATAGACTTTGCCCCTGACTCGACGAGTTTGCGGGCAAGCTCCTCTCCCAACGCTTCCGCCCCCGGCACGGAGTTCACTCTTCCCTCCACAGTGCACTCGACATGGTTCGCTCCAGAAAGGGATGTCACGGTCCCCGTCACCGTAAGCGTCCTGTCCTGGGTGCCATCCACGGGATCACTGATTTTACTCAGCATCCCCACCGGTACGCTACATCCACCTTCCAGGATCCTCAAGCATGTCCTTTCAGCACGACACATGAGGTCCGTCGGAGTATGAGTTAGGCCAGCGACTAGCTCCTTGACGACTGGATCGTTGTTCCGGATTTCGACACCCAACGCCGCTTGCCCTACGGCATGGAACAACGTCGGCGCGGCGAGACGACATGTGATCCGCGACTCGAAGCCAAGCCGCATCAGTCCCGCCGCAGCAAGAATTATGGCGGTATATTCGGATTCCGGATTGTCGAGCTTGGCCAAACGGGTATTTCTTGGAAGTTATGCACGGCAAATTAGTTTCCCCTGCGAGAGTGCGATGGGGTGATTCCAGACGTACAGATTTCCGCGCTTTCAGAGAGTTTGAGTTGCAAGATTGTGAGTTGGGGTATGGAAGGGACGTACGATATCGGCAAACTTGAGTTTGGGGAACAGTCGGCGCAGTTGGGCGACACGTCGGACACTGCTCGTTCCGATGACGCTACCGTCAGGTAGGTCTTCTAGATATTTATACTCGAGACCGTCTTTGACGACCAAGCAATCGTTCGGGTCTTCTCGCTCGAGGATGGCACCCAGTTCGCAGCCGTCCGGTAGGGAGGTCGGAACGTCCTTGAGACTGTGCACAATGAGGTCGATACTGCCGTCCAACAGGCCTACTTCTAGTTCCTTTGTCCACAAAGCTTTCCCTCCCATGAGATACAAGGCCTGAGATTGGTTCTTGTCGCCTTCCGTAGTCATGAGAGAGAGCGTGAACGAGGTTGTGGGATGGAGGGCTTTGAGGGCATCCTGTACGATCTCGGCTTGGATCACGGCAAGTTTGGATGCGCGGGAACCGATAACAAAGGTTCGATTTGCGACAGGCGTGTTTGGATCCTCCATGGTTGGTAGCAAGATTTGGTCAAGTCGGAGTCAGGGCGCGTTCGAGTATATACTTCGTGACAATCTCACGCTTGTCCGCCGATGACCGCTCCTACCACTCGGGCTTTCAGCGATGGCTTGGAATGCCAAGGAACGAGCTTCTACACAACACATTGGTGAATCCTTTGGTTTGGTCGATTATATGTGGTGCCTGACGTGACCGAACACGGAGTCGGACCCTGGTGGATGGGTTGCAGAACTATCAAGCTCAGGAACTACTGGTTCTTTATAAAACTGATACTCAATAAGCACCAAGGTTCGAGCCCATTTCTACTTGGCTCTGCTATCGGGCACCAAGGAGTGACACAAAGTTACGTCCGGGGCAGAGTCGGCAAGCTTTATAACAGCCATGACTATGTAACATTGCATCTGTACTGTATAAAGTACGGGTACAAGCAAGGATTCCGGAACCCGTTACACTAATTGGGAAGCCGGGACTGCCCCAGAAAGCGGCCTGCGGGTGCATCATCAGCGGTTGGATTGTCGTCGGTTGCATCGTCATCGGTTGACTCGTCATCGGTTGAACCGTCACTCGGCGTTTTTGCCGTAACCCAGGCTCCAGGACAAATCGTTTCATATCTAAGCAGGTAATCGTCGATCCACAAATTATTGTCGTCGTTGATCTCGTCCTGAAAACCTACTAAGTGAGCGTCCTGGAAAAACAACGACTAACAACACTGACCTGGTCAGACGGAGGGGGAAACGAGTTGTCTTTAAATGTGTATGTCTTTAGCACTTTGTCGGCCGGCCACTTGATGATCTGGACAGTCCTGTACCCTGAGTCAAATCGCCACCATGGGTAGTGTAAAGGAATCAAATCAAGTGCTCGCACAAGCCAGCCCTATCATAACTCACATTGCTACTGTCCTCCGCGGCGTTTGGATTGTAAAGGTAGACAGGTGGCGCAGCGTAGTCCAAAACACGCTGCTTCATGGCCGCCCTTAAGCGGTCCACCTCAGTTTTGCATTGACGGACGGTTGCTGGAGTAAAGGCTGGCAAGGTAGTTAGTAATGGGATCACAAGCCGAAACGACCAACTAACTGGATTGCATGCTCTTTCGGAAGGAGTCGAGGGTGTAGAGCTGGCGCTTGATGATGGCCATCTTCTTCCCACCGACAACCCCTGGGTTTGAGTAGAGTTCTCCTATCTAGCAACACCGGATTTCAGCGAACACCGTAGAGCATTCAGAGCGACCACTCCACTCACTTTGTCCATCAGGTTGATGTACGAATCAAAGCGCGTGTCTTCACCGGAGGGGATGATGGCTGCAAGTGGGAGCGGAGTGCCCCCGCCCTTCTTGCTGGGCATATTCAGGGGGTAAACGCAAACGGGATCCTCTTCAGACAGGGGACCCAGCTATCAGGGGCATGTAGATCAGCACTTCGGACAGAGACGGCCTGTCTCCTACGCTACCTTATATTTCTAGCCTCCAAACAATCGGCTGCAAGTCGAACCCTGGCAAGGCATTCCTTTCTGGTCAGAGTCAACTTTAAGCGTGATGGATGTAATGGGGGGGCAATTTGTGCGAGGGGTGAGCATTGGCCCCGCTGCGGCGAGATGGAAGGAGAGAAGGTAAGGAGCGAGTGTAATGAAATAAGTGAAAATCATAGGAAAAGTATCGAAAAAGTGAGTATAAAGAATGGGGGCGTTAAAAAGGATTGAAGCAACAGATGAGAATGAGTTCACCTTGATCGCTCGACTTTTATAGGCACCTGCTCCATACCCCCTGCAGCGGCGACGCAAACTTGGGCCGACGTGCTTCTGAGTTTTGACCTGTCTGAAGTTTGATGCCTGGGAAGGGGTGATTAATTGCGGAACGCAATCGATAGTTTACGAGCTGTTTTGATGCTAGGCGAACTTACCATCGTGGCTGCAAGTCGTACTGCTTCGAGGCAGGTATGAGTTGAGACATGACGGTCATTTCATCGGTTACTTAATGACGGGCCCAACGCCAAGGCCCATCTCAAGCTCCTAAATTGCGGGCAGAGTGTACGGATGTTGATAGAAAAGCTCAGTAGACAAGAAAGGATGAAGGGGGAAGGGTCGCGGCGTATATGGAAAGCCTGGCCGGGTCCTAGTCCCAGACCGAGTTCCGACCGGTCCCTGCAACCGTCGTATTCAAGCACCGACAGGTAGTCGGGTTCAAAGTCATCTAGTGGAAGACCGGCCAAACCTCATGAGTTCAAAAACGTACGATGTACGCATCGCACAAATTACTCATGCATTCGGGTTCTCGTGGTTGGGTTGGGCAACGCCATCGTAGGATATACCCGCAAATGAGTAAAGGAGCTGGATTGGGTGCATACCGCAGTACCAACCCTACTCATGGACACGGACTTGGCAAAGGTAGGAATGTCATGAAAAACGTTTCAGCTTGAACGCCGGAGACTTCATCTTGTGATGGGCGGTTCCGGGTTCCTCTCGAGTAGAAGTCGTCACTAGTTATCTACTAAGGCCAGCTTCGAGATGTTGAGAGAGGTCAGACAACACCAGTCTATACCGGAAATGCACGGTTCTGACGGACAATAGGTTTGTCCTGGAACGCTTGAGCTTGATTGGTGCCGATAACGGTGATCTCACCCTTAGATATGGGCTTGCATACATCACTCGGTGCAACACTCGATACAGTGTATCTGCGGTAGAAGGTCGGTGTCATGGTCTTGGCGCAAGCTCGATCGTAAAGCTTGCGCGGTAAATTGTGGCTGACACCCACCTTGGACACAGCCAGTAGTTAAAGGTTGGGCGCAAGGACACTCGCAACGTCCAACAAACGCATCGTTCCCTTTGAAAGGAATATCTACCTCGGGCAAGGGATGTAGGACGTAGTATAGCGGCAAATGGTCTGATGATGCTTGGTGTTTCTGGGGAAACCCAACGAATGCACAGGTCTCCGCTCGTCGACCTTATCTAGCATAACTTTACCCTGGGAAATGCTATACTGCGTATCTCTGACTTGGTTAGATCAAGGTCAGCCTGGGAGATGGTGAATCAGATCCCAAACACCAATGATATTAAAACGAACGAACGAACATTCATGTCGTCCCAGCGAGAGTCGGGTAGGTCGGTATCTGTCCATGAATAAGCAGTAATAGTTTGTTTTGGCCAATTGATCAACTGTGCATGCCCAAGGTCGGCGCTGAAGCGCCACTGCAATTTTCGCCTATGTAAATGGGCTAGGTGGATCGGAAACAAACTGTACCCACCAGATTTGCATTTTTGCCAGCGTCATCATTGACCGTATGGACCAAATTATCGTACCTGTCAAGAGCGATATCTATTGTCTTCCATAACGTGTCGAGCTTCGTACCACATCCTTCGCGAGAAAACTCTAGTACGACACATGTATAGTCATAATCTACGCAAGACGAAGCCACTCACTTGGATCATTTTTGTTGAAAACAGGTAACTCGTCCACGGTGTAAGGGAGGCGTTTGATGACCGCCACGGTCGTGGACGATATGGTCCTCGGTGGTGTCACCAACTCCCCGGTCTGGTTATAGCCATGTCTGTTAGCACCATCAGGGTAAAAACCAAGAAATGCTTGCCTTTTTCATGAAGGCAACATACTGCTCGAACGGCCACTTGGTAGAGTCATCTTTGGGGATAGCCATCGCCAGAGGCAATAACGTGGCATCACCACCGCTTGAATTCGGTAAATACATTTGATAAATGCAGGCAGGGTCCTCGTCAGACGGAAGCCCCAGCTGTCATTTGACGGAAGTGAATCGGTCATTACCCAGCACTGAAGGAGTTGAACTCTCACCAAATATTTGGTGCCTTTGGTGCCACCTTTGATTCTGTTGCATATGGTATCGTCACAGGGGTTTCCCCGTCTGTCCGTTGCAATGGTTATCGAGTGGTGCTCTGGGCATGGCGCTCGGGGAGCGAGAGAGGGCGCCCCCATAACGAAGTTTGATGAAATTAATAAAGGAGCGAAACAAAGGAATGAGTAAAGCATGGTTATAAAGTAAAGCCTGAAGAAATATTGATTAGTAGAAAGAAAAGGCAAGTAGGGGAGTAGGGGAGTAGGGAAGTGGAGTAGGATTATGAACTGAAGATAGTCGTTTGCCTCGGCATTTATTTGTAGAGCCATCAGTGTCAGCACTTCATTGATGTATCTGAGAAGTGTTTGCAAAGGGGGTGATTGGTTTCACGGCTCAAACTACGCCGAAACAGACAGAAATGCAGGGCGGTATGATCATCACTAACGTTTTGATCTTGAATGGGTGTATTGCGACATGTTACTGCATCACCCAAGCGAAACGCGTATGTGCCAAGGCTAAGGCGAGCAAGCAATCTCCAGATACGCGCCTATTGTGGCGACAAGATTCAAAGACTCTATGGTGGAACCAGAGCTTTCAGCGACTTCACCCAGCAACAGCAAGGATGAACGGCCCTCACTCACATAGGGGTTTGATCGCGTTCTCAGGGGACGCAGGAATAGAATGAACGAAATATTTCTTATACAATGATCTATACAGACATATACTGAGCCATCCTATATGCATAGAACGTCAGCAACGGATACTACACGTAGTAGACCACATACGCAGAATTCTTCGCCTCATTCTCTGCCAAGCGTTTCTCGAACTTGTTGAACTCATCCAACGCAACAGCCTCCTCCTCATCCAGGATCTGTTATACAGGTCAAACGTCTCTCTCATCCACGTTACAGAGAAAGAACGGGACGTACCTGCTCAAGTCCCTTCACTTCTGGAATATAATGCATTAACATGCGCTCGACCCCACCTTTTAATGTGACTGTGCTGGAACTGCAGCCACGGCAACTTCCCTTTAGCTTGAGCTTCACAATACCGTCATCGAAGCCTTTGTACTCGATGTCTCCTCCGTCCTCCATAATGGCGGGCCGTACCCGGGTATCCAACAGTTCCTTAATCATCGCCACGGTTTCGCTGTCAGTGTCCAGAATACGAGTATCCTGAGGGCCAGCGTTCAATCGTTCTTCTTCCGACCGAAATAGTTGAGTTTGAGATGTGAAGTGTTCCATAAGAATCGCGTAGATCTCGGGTTTGATGACAGCCCAAGTGTTCTCGGAATCCTTCGACACGGTGACGAAATCTGGGCCGTAGAAGACGGCTTTGACGCCTTGGACGCCCATGAGTCGAACGGCCAGCGGGGAAGCAAGTGCGCTTTTGGTATCGAGAAATTCAGCAGAGCCCGATGACATCACTTCCACCCCGGGGATGAATTTCAGCGAGTCCTCGTTAGGCGTCGACTCCGTTTGGATAAACATGGATCGTCCTTCTCTTGCATTAGTACCATTGACTTGGGTTACAAATCATCGTGAAAGGACGTACTCCATAACTGGCCAATCCGTGCCGGTGGAATGGTCATCTGCGGCCGCTGAGTTGCAAGGCGTGAGACCTGGGTGGTCAATGTCCGTCGACGACATATCGAGGACGAGGGTAGTAGGCAAGAATATATGCTACGGTGCAGCAGGACTACTCTCGAGACGTTCATGAGTATGGTCAAAATGTGGTGTGCTGACCAACCAGGTGGGTCGAAATTCTGATCCCGACTGATGAATCCATGGAAATCACAACCGCGGGAAAGGAATCAATAGGAACAAAGTCTGAGATTCCCCGCCCAGGCTGTTCCTTGCTTCGCAACCACCATACCAGCTCAGTCGACTTTTTGTCTAGTTCAACATGGCGACAATGTCTATCAAACGACTTACCAAGGAGCTCAACGAGCTCAATGGACAACGGGTGCGTAGTACGGGCGCGGCGCTACATCACTAGAGATCCGGAGCTCAAGGAACGACGGGATATCTAGGGGAGCCCGCCAGCTGGGATCAAGCTCCTTAAGGCAGAGGACTGGAAGGTAATACTACGTCCTCCAACTCGAGTTGCCGCCCACCGTATTCTTAATTAGGACTCTCGATAGACATGGAGAGTGCAGTTAGAAGTCCTTGGTATGTCATATCATTCCCCTTGGATTCCCTTTCCTGATAACTCGTTTGCATTTGTAGGGGAGTCACTCTACAAAGTGAGTCTTTGGTGGTTCGGGGTACCCTATCTTCCCCCACACCTGCCTCGTGCCCGTCACGATCGTAGATCAGCCTGCAGCGATGACATCGCTCCTGCCGAATACGCTTCTCCTGAGCTAACCGATCGAAATGTATAAACCAAACAGGGAGAAACCTTCGCTCTTGAGTTCAGGTTTGGATCTCGGTATCCGATTGAATCACCAGCTGTTGTCTTCGTCGTGGATGATACCTACAAAGCACCTGTACACCCAGTAAGCAGACCGGCGAAAACGTCTCCGGCGCAGCTGACCTCCCAATCTCGCAGCATGTGTATAGCTCGGGCCTAATATGTGTACGTCCTCCGCCTCCCCATGATCAACTGGTTATCTGAAATTATGCTTAGGCTTCTATCCTTGGCAATGAGTGGTCCCCAGTATTGAGTGTTACCGCTGTCTGCCTGACATTACAATCGATGCTAGCGTCTTGCAAGGTACTATTCAACTTGCCTATTGTTCCAATCTATGCTCACCTTCCCACTATTAGGAAAAGAAATTACCGTGAGCACTCCGCAGACATTACAAAACGCGCTGTAATATCTTGACAACTGACCTTTAGGGAGGGGAACGACGCATTTGTGAAGACTGCACCGACTGACCCGAAGAAAGTCAGATTCATTTACGATGATGATACTGTATAATCCCCATACCTTTTTATGCCTTATCTGTTCTACACGACTCTACTTTGAGATCCGTTTAGATGGTCTCTTTGTGGCGTCATGGCCAATACTAGTATCCCTGCTTACGATAACCAAACACGCAGCGCCACAAATACTATTCAACAACTGGACGCGCCTTTCTCCAACCCACCATGTCTCCTATTCAAGCCGTCTTCATCCGAGGTTCTGAAACTCGGAACGAGCCTAAACTACATACGGTATATCGCATTGAAGTCCAAGGGCCCGTTCGTTCATGGCTCGTCTGGCGGCGGTACTCCGAATTCGACGATCTTCACACCGAACTCACGTCATCCACCGGTTCTCGTCCACCCGCCACGCTACCCCCGAAACACTCATTAAGCCTCCGTCGCAGGTTTAATGAAGAGAAAATCGTGCAAGAACGCATACAAGGTCTTGAGCTGTATTTGCGTGCGATAATAGGGAATAAAGATCCCGTGTGGCGCGACTCTCTGGCCTTCAAATCGTTCTTATCCATCCCAGTTCCGTCGACAGGCAATACTTCAAGCGCTCCAGCCGCTGCACAATTTACGTCATCTTCTTGGTTGGACGAACATAGCGACCTCCAATCGCTCGTCCGAGATATCCGAGCCGACATCAACAAACGCAACGCACTGTCAGACGCAGGCGACGTAACAGCTTCGCACCAATCCAATGTCCAAGCCAAGAAGAAGCTCTCCTCTCTTCTCAACCGGGTTGGACTCCTGGCCAAAGGGCTAGACGACTTGCGCATCGCAGGGATGAGCGATGGCGAAGTTCAACGTCGGGGCGACATGGTTTCTCGACTGCAAGACGAATGCGAGAAGCTGGGAAAGATGGTCGTCGCCTCCCGTCAAGCCGGCCGTGCATTCTCCTCCAACTCGGCTGCAGACCGCAATCCTGCGTCCCAAATCGACCGTGACGCGCAGCTGGGCCCGAACAAACCCGCTGGCGCGCCCGTCACGCGTGTTTTCGGTGCGGCAGCCCTCGAAACGGAGGAAACGCGTCCGCTGGACGATACAGGTCTCGTGCAACTCCAGCAAACTCAGATCGACCAACAAGATGTCCAGCTGAGCCAACTCTCCACCATCCTGCAGCGGCAGAAACAGATAGGCCTCGCAATCGGCGCAGAGATTGAGCAGCAGAACGAGATGTTGGATCGGCTGACTGTGGACGTAGATAGGGTGGGAGGAAAGTTGGCCGGAGCGAAGAAGCAGATGAACAGGTTGGGTTAGGAGCCTCCTGCTCGGACTCGACAGGTAAGCGGGACTGGGGGAATAGGCTTGCTCGGTTGCTTATCATTAAACCCATTTCATAGAATCATGGTCGATTTCATATCTTAAGGCTGCGTTCGGTCACTTGCTACTTCTCCATCGTCATGGGGTTTCGTTTTTCTTCGATCTGACATCCTAGTTCACGCAGGCAACTGTGCTCCATCTATACATACCTACACAGGAATACATATACCTGGTCCTTGGGCTCCCCGTCCCCTTTCAACCTCGCAGGGAGATGGAAGGTGATGGTGCATGGCGTTTCAGAGTTCTGTCATTGACAAATGCAGGTGGGACTACTACTGCACAATCGGGAAGAAGAAACCTCACTGCCGGATATGGGTAAGGGATATGTACCCAGTAAGATGGATCTTGACTGCCTCCACTTGATGCACTGGAATTGGCAGGAAGGGCGAGTAGAAATACACGCGGTTCCCGGCCTCGACTTCTCCGCGTCTCGGGCGGCCCGGCCCAAAAGTGGCTGTTCATACCCGAGCCACAGGTTGAGCCGCCGGGACAGTGTGGCCGTACGCAAAGCTCTAACCGCAACCCAGGTAGAACGGGTGACGGGGTAGGCAATGTAGGTTCTGAAACACTTGGCAGAGGCTATAAACGAGGCTGGGTAACGGCTTACCGCCGGCTCCGACCTCCAGGAGCCCGGATACAAGTGCAACGATCAGCAAATGTGTTATGATAAAAAACTAAATGCTAATGACATGCAAAAAGATATGCGTAAAAGAAATGAAAAGTCAACGTCATCGTCATCATCACATGAAAATGCAGCAGAACGTCCAGTGAACAAAAAAGAGGAAGGGAGAATGTTCGAAATGTGAAAGAAAAAAAGACATAACAAGAAGACGGATTTCGGCATGTTTAGTGTCCCTGGACGTCAGCGAGGTAGACAATGCTCTTCCCAGGAGGGCCATAAGAGTGCTTAAGATCGACGACGTTGCCAGATTCGATGTCTGCGAATAGCGCCGCCATCAGCGCCACAAATCCAACAATCGAAGACCTGATACTCACCATAGACCCAAGTGTGGATGAAGACATCTCGGGGGAATTCGTGTTCGTTGTAGATGTTTTGGATGATGGGGTCGAGGTGGATGCGGTCAGCCTGGTGCTTAGCGTGCTCTTCGATCAACGCGCGGTAACCTACAAAGGGTCCATTCACCGCGTGAGTACAACACGGCGAAGCAGGAAAGGAGGTGCACCACAAACGTACCGCTATCAGTGAAAGCAGGCTGTGCGATGACTGCGTCGTTGGCGTGGGCTTCCCGGAACGCTACAATTTCTTCACGCGTGGAAGTGGCATAAAGTTCACGAATAGGGTCGATCCAAGCTTCGACGGCCGAATCCGTCGCATCTACCCCACAAACAAGGGCGCGTTAGTGGACGGCATTGCCGACATTGCTACTGGTATGACATACCAAGAGTTTTGGTGGAACGCGAGGCGATGGCAGCTGCAACGCCTCCACACCCGTAATGGCCGACAACCACCACCTGTGTGACGTTGAGGTGCTCAACACCGTACCCGAGCCACCTAGTCAAACGGCCATGGATGAGAAACCCGTCGAAGACCTCATGACAAAGGCACGGAGAGCATAAGACCAGACTTACGATCCGGACTCGGCGTTGTAGTTGTGGACGTTAGCAATGTTGCGGTGGGTGAAGAAGGTGCCTGGGAGGGCATCGAAGATAGTTCCCTCACTTGCGCGAGAGTCGCTGTGTGGTGTGAGGTGAGGTTAAGATGCTATTCTGGTAGGTAGTCGACGCACCTGCATCCAAGGAAGTTGAAGGTGGGTTTCTGCCCTTGGACGAGCTGTTGTTCCAGCAGGCCGGGGTGGTTGGTGTTTATGTCGTTGCGGAAGGCCTCGTTACCCTTGACGAGCGACTCGAGAGCCTGTTGGACAGCATCGTCGCCTCGTCGGTGGATGTGGTCGTGAGAGGAAGCGGTGGGGGCAGCAATAACAGAAGAAACGAAGCCGAAAGCAACAGCAAGAATCGTAGACCTCATGTTGGACGTAAATGCAGAGAAGACGGACGAGAAGAGGGGGCGAGAGGCGACCACGGGTTGAACTAGGTGAGGAAGGCGGGCTACTTAAGAATGGGGAGGGAATGAGGGCCTTATTGCCGTAGGCCGGTGCCCGTATATAAACTGAGGGAGTAGAAGCTGTCCACCTGCCCAACCGCGGGGAGGGTGGGGAGTGGCACAAACAGACCAGACACCCGCAAACAGACGTGAACGCCAAGGCGGAATGATTTCCGCATTTATTTTTAGGATGATCTGGAGGCTTGCTCGGCACCCTTTTTAGAGTAAAATAGTACTATACCGAAACCACGCACGCCACACTTCCTCATTCGTTCCGTACGTCATGGCAAGTGATGCATGCCCCTGAGGCGCCAAAGGAAGTCGGATTGAATTCCAGGTGTAGCAGCGGTTTTTCCTTCGAGTGATTGAGGCACAATGCCTTCGATTATCGATTGGATAGGCATGACCTCGTGTTCGTCACGTTTGATATCCGCATCGTTTTGACGCTGAGAATATGACTGCTATTCGGCATGGCAAGATGTCTCGGCGGTGCAGGAGACGAGTGCCGCGCCAGATCAGGGAATGCTTGGAGTACTTGGGCGAACGGGTCAGTCCCGCGCTGTCCACAGCTCTGTTCAGGGGCGATGACGCGATTACCGCTCGATGACCAACAAGCAGACGGCCTCCGATAGGCAAATTAGTCACGCCGGCAAGCTACGCAGCGCATAGTAAAACACCTCGGACAGCACGGGCAAACTGTTGTGGCAGAAAGCGGTGATATATCTGGTGAATCATGTCTGGTTGCTGACACGAACCATCGCAAGGCATAACTTGTTGGTCGGCCAGGGCCACAATAACGCCGTAAACTCCACGGTACGACGGACAAAGAAATTATTCTTTCGATCACCATATGTCCAAATGCGGGTGGCCTGGCTCCCACAGAAACGGACAAAGAAGCTCGAGTGTCACGCAGTCCAGAACAAAACGACCTCTCCCGGTCAAGTGGGCTTCGTTCGCGCTCGGTGCCCGTGTCGATCCGGAGGGCAGTTGACGCGCAAACCCGATGACCAGGAAAGTTCCTCAGGCAAACTCGGACATGAGGGTGGGGTATGGTCACAAACGAGACAACATCCTTGCCAAGAGGCCGTCAGCCTGACTATGCTGCCAAGCTCCGCTATCTCCGGGGTACCGTGAACCAACGAAAACGATGCCCGATTGCTATACCCGACGTCGTCGGCTGACCACCAAGTATGAATGGACCATTTGAGGCTGTTCAACGCCAAGTCCTTCATCTGTGTCTCGGGAACTGCAGGGGGTCTATTTGTAACACCGACCACCCTTCGAAGCTTCCGTCAAGGTAAGGAAGCGCGACTTCCTGTCGTTTATTTGATTTGCTCCTCTCTGAAACCCAAGCCCATTCTAATATTTTTACCTGTTCTCCAGCACTGAGTCATAGACCAGAGAGGTTTCCCGAGTCCGTTCATGTCGTCAAGCATTTCCAAAATAGCGAAAAACGAACAAGGTTTCCGTCAAAGACCACTGTTTCTTGCTCTGCGCTCGCTACTCTTTCTTTGGTCGAGTCTGCGTCCACCATGTTCCTTTATTAGGTGCCTTGCCCCAGCCCCAGCTTATTCCTCTATCCTGGCGACTACTACGATCGGAAGTCCTGGTAGCGCCGTCTCTCGAGCCCTCCTCCCCCAGATGACCACTTTGCTGTTATACGTTAGCGCCTGGCATATTGACATTGGCGGCCCGCTATATTTCAAGTTCTCCCAACCTTCGCTTTGGGTCCGGCGCTGGTCGGCTCAGTTTTCTTCAGGCTAGCATCCCGGCCTTTTGTGCACGCTTCGTTAGTAATGATCAGACTGGCATCTGACTTAATGCCTAATGTGAGTGACGACGGTTGAGCTGCTGCAGGACAAGTCGAACATCGAACGAACATAATGACGTAATCCTGTCGAGCCAATCAGGTTGCCCCGCTTCCAACGCCCAGATGGGAAAGCAAACACACAAGACAACATGGACGTGTTTCAAGCCACCCGCAGAGTTTTTCTTTCAACCAACTCGATTTTGTCCATGACTCTCCGCCGAATCCCCATTCGACAACTCACACCAGTAAACCCAACCACGACAAGTCCATTAGGCTACTGCTATCGATTATCTACAGAGCGAATGCAAACCAGGCATAGTAGAACGTAAAGTAGGTGCATGAAAACTCCAGCGTCCATCCAATCTGTACTCTCTATATCCGTGCTTACAACTTCCGGGCACTCGAGCAGGAAGCAGCGCAATCCCTCTCAGCCAGAGTCTGCTGTCCAGCGACGTCAGCGAGCATGGGGATGGGATGGCCCTCGGGACCATAGGAATGCTTCAAGTCCGTGATGGAACCGTCTTCGATGTCTACAAACGCATCCCATTAGTAAGTGCAGAAGCAAGCACTGACGCGTCTTCTTACTGTAGATCCAAGTGTGGATGAAGACAGGCTTGACGACGTTTTCTTCCCTCTTGGTCCTTCCCCAGGTGATACCACGACGCTTGCGACGTTCGGCAGCGGTCGCACTTGCCTGGCCGGCCTCGGCAACCTTGGCATACAAGCTTTGGATGATGGGGTCCCTCCTGATCCTGTCAGTCGAGCGTTTCGCATTCTCTTCGACGACGGCACGGAAGCCTACCAAGTGCCAAGTGAGCTTGGGCTTCGATACGCTTTTTGCCGTACATACCTGGATCATTGAATTCGGGCTCGGGGACGACGGCGAGCGCGGCGTGTGCCTCTCGCATGGCGACAATTTCTTGTCGTGACGAAGTGGCAACCAGTTCACGGACCGGGTCAATCCAGGCCTCGACGGTCGATCCAATGGCATCTGTTGTCATAAACTTTTCAGCGCCTTCGCACTTCGGGCCCATTTGAACGGCAACTTACCGACCGTGCCGTTGGGACGGCTGGCAATAGCTGCGGCGATACCACCGCAGCCATAGTGCCCCACGACGGCGACGTGCTGCACACCGAGGTGTTCAATGCCGTATCCGAGCCACCTGCAATAAACTTGGCATCAGCCATCCATTCGGCAACTATTGCCTATATCGCCTTACGATCCAGACTCGGAATCATAGTTGTGGACGTTTGCAATATTGCGGTGGGCGAAGAATGTTCCGGGGAGGGCATCGAAGATCGTTCCGTCGCTCACACGGGAATCACTATCGATGGCGTGTCAGCGTCGTTGCCCCACCCCACGCGAACACCTATTCATACCTGCAGCCCAAGAACGAAAAAGAAGGTGCTTGGCCCTCGTCCGTCAACTGCTTGAGGAGCTCAGGCTGAGCGTTCTGCATCTTTGTCCTAAAGGCTTGGTTTCCTTGAACGAGTTGGACAAGAGCTTGTTGGGCCGCGGCATCCAGTGCTTGCGATTCATGAGTGTCCCGAGAAGAAATTGAATGAGCGCCAGCGCTGGAGAAGATAGCAGCAAGACCGAAAGAAATGACGAGTTGGAACTTCATTGTTGCAAAAAAAAGAGTAAGGGAAAGCAAAGGTGAAGGCGAAGAAAAAGAGGTGAAGAAAAGAAAAGGGGGGACTACGAAGAGAAAGAAGAAAGAGGTAAGTTGTGTAGAGGGGAAAGGTTGGAAGGTAAGGACCGACGGTTTAAAAAGTGCGAAAAGGAACAACAATGGTGCTGTAGCAACCGAGACCGACGATGACAGCGACGACAAAGTCGGGAGAAGGAAAAAGAATGTGCCAAGTAGCGAAGAGAAAGGGTGATGCTGAGGGATGAAGGAAGGCGGTTGGCGTGTATGTATCGATGGCAATCGTCTTGGGTCTGCCGCGCCCGGGGTGATGCCAAGGCTTTCACAGCTCTTACTTGTCTCGCCTCCAACATCACCCCGTCCGACGTCCAATGACACCAATTTATCAGTCCACTAGTGATGTTTTGGGTATTTTTGGAATACCAATGGGGAGCTGGTGAGCACTCATCATTAGGTTGATACGTCTGCCAAGCGGCTTAGCTGAACCTCGTTGTAGTCACGCCAACCACAGAACTACTTGGCATCGGGACAACATTCCAGCCTGTACATAAACGCTCACATACATCTACGGCACTTTGCCTTGAACAGCCTGACCGACGGCCGTGTACACCAGCCCGCCTTCACCACCCGATTGCGCTGTGGTCCCCAACCCCCTTCCCCGCACGTCAAAGGGATGCTGGGGACCCGCCGCGGCCGCGGACAAGCCCACGAAACCCGAATCTGGGGTTAACAACCGTCATATCATTGTTAGGGTGGTTGTCTTTCGATGCGCCGACTCGGCAGGGTCTGAGTTGCGTGACGCTGCGTGGTCAGGCATGGTCCAAGACGGCAACACTCTGAATGAGACACCACAAGGAAACCATGGTTCAAGGTGAACATAGGAGGGAACAAGAAATTTGGGGTCATTGGGGGTTCCTAGCTGAACCCGGTGACGAGGAATACGTCGTAACCAACACAAGAAACGGAAGAAAGTGAAGCAAGTGTGGAGGCAATAGTCATGATTGGTGCATCAAGGACGGTGGAGTTGGTAGCTTTATCCAGTCAGGATATGGGACATCGCTCAAATCCCGATGTCGAGGGTCGACCCTAATGATAATCTGAGTTCGTCTTCGCGCACAGAGCTCGCCTAACTGCCTACCCCACCGTAGAATCCGGGCCATCGAATTCCAGTTTCGTTTCATTCGAATCTGCCTCACACAATGACCAAGCTTTTAATGTTACGAGGGTTCTATTGCCCGAGCACGCGTGGATGCGAAGGCGCAATGGTTTGGTCAGTTTGGCACGAATTTGTTCTCGTTCAACACGTGTCCCGAAGTCGAGTCTAATGGTATGAACTTGATCTGAATGGATCAAATAAGAGCTTTAGTCTTCCATAGCATCGGAAGAATCGGCAGAAGCGTACCGATTCTCATGATACCATAATCATTGTCGAAGGTGTCAGATAGCTCACCCCCATCGACTACGTCCGGCATCCGGCTAAGACGTTTCTTAGCCCGTAATTGTAAGAAGATGTGTTCCTCTACGTGCCGTTCGCTCCTGTCGTCTCCGAAAGCTTCCCTTGACCCGGAACAAGCGGAAATTGCGTATTCATACTCGTCAGACGCGATGGTCCGAACCGCTCAAAGATTCGTGATCGTCTACGAAGCAACCCTCCACCGACTCATCGCTGCCATAATCATGAATGCCGTTAGAGTCGTATGAGGTTGGTCGCGCTTCTTCCATGGGTGTCAAAATCATGCTTTACCGAAGTTAGGCAAACGTGTAGATGATGACATAAAGGAAACTATCGTTTTCTCCGAGACTTTCTTCACAACCTGGGTTTGAACAATCACGATTCGCGAAGAGGATCGTCATTCGAGTTGCCAAGCGCGTAATACGGAAGTCTGAATATTGATATCACGTCGAAAGCCGCGTCCTCGTAGACTTCGAGCGATGCAGAGTCACGGACGTAGGATATGACGTACGTGAATCCAAGTTGATTGTACATGCACGCATGCACTGTACACTTCCCCTGTGTCACGCGTTTCGAGTTCGGAGTCCTGAGCGTCACCCCACTGGGGTGAGACGAGAACCTGTGATAAACCACCGTAAACCACCAATTTCCATCCTTTCAAGACAGTCTGATCTTCAGGGCATAGGCACACGAGGTCCCACAGATGCGTGGTGATAGGTCACATGTCCTGCAGAAGCCTGTTACCCCAGTACCTAAGCCGACAGTAAGGTGCATACCTAAATCAAATACGATAAGTGGATTGGTAGCTTTCCGACAATGACCGTAGATAATGGGTAAGTTGAATCGTCTAACGGATGATTGGGGTTTATCACGTTGCTACATGACCGGGCTGGGGTGCTTACTGGGTCTCTCCGAGTTTTCCGAGCTCCTCAAGAAACGCCCGTTCTCCGTCAATTCCTCCGTAGCACAGCTTAGTTATTTTCCTCAGTCCATTCACTTCGACGTATTGGAGATTGGTCCAAAACCCTGCCTTACAATCGGGCAGCACGTTCCCGACGAACCTCACGTCGTATGAAGGAAGGTCCTCTGGAGGAGTCGTTAGCTGACGCTATCAGGAATACAGTCATATATACTCACGGTTCCGGTAATGTTCATACCCGTTTCTTCTTCTATCTTAGCATTCTTCGTTTGACCGGGTAATGCGTCCTGTGTATTGGCAACTAGGATATTCAATACGGCGCTCTAGGGTGACGTCCGAGTTCAATTTCCGATAGATCCTAAGAAGCGTATGCACGCACGTTGAATCGCTGGTTCGCTAACGTGATTCTCCTTTGGCAGTTTGCGAGCTCAAGCTGATTCTCCGATGACAACAATAAGGAAGCTAGACGACCTTTCGATGCGATTCTCCTCATAGTATTCTGAGCGTCTCCCAGGTCTCTGTACACGAAGTCAGGGTCAGTCAAAACGATTCTGTGCTATATGCACGGAGTGAACATGAACGGACTTCGAAAAGTTAGCAATGGCGTTCCGCGCAAAGGTGGCCTGACTCCCGAGCAAAATCAGGTGTCATAGGATTAACGAATTCGTATATGGTTTCCGCATATGCTGCAGTTGCTACCAAGAGTTCGGCGCATGTTTCTCGATTGTCCGTGGTGGCCTAATGTTCGTGTGAGTAGAACCGGTTATAAAGGATGACATACTCGGTAGAGGGCGAACAACTCCTTCCCAATATTGAAAGCTCCACCGCCGATGGGAATCTGAGCGGCTGCAGCGAATTGAACAAGTTTCTCGAAAGTGGCTAGGCTAGCCGCGAGAGCCTTCTCCTTTCCTGAAAGGAGTCGTTTCATTACTATGATCATCTATTAGATCTCTCTTGCTGCTGGATGTTGCGGGGTAGTGGAGTGCCACACTTGGTTTTGGGTTACACAGCTGCATTGTGACCACTCTACTCGTGACGCCAAGGCATGTAGGCCCCTCGTTGAAAGCTATTGTTTGAATTTCGTATCACACAAGCCCATCCATACACGGGGACTTGCAGTGGATTATGGCGTAAAGGTAGAACGCTAAAACAGGCCGGGTTTGTTGAAGAGATTTCGAGTCCAAATCATCGCTCGGTCACGTGGGCGTGGAGACCTGCGAATTCAAAATTCGACGAGGTCTTGTCTATTCGCTCTCGTCGCAAGTAAGCATTGCCGCGCAATCATATCCAGAAACTAATGCGCTGAATGCTCTAGGTTATGTCTGGTGTTGTTCTGCGATCGCGAACCCTCTTACGGGGCCGCCCTTTCCTGTGCTCTTTCCGATCCTTGAGCACATTGGAGACCGCGACTACACCAAATCCACCGCCTTTGCCAGCTGCAAACCACGTACCTGCCATTTCTTCAGAACCATTTGCGATTGCCCAGCCTGTAACTAAACCTGCAGGTGCAGCACCGATGTTCATCCCCCCGGCCGAAGATCCTCTTCTCTCCCTTTGCGCAAACGTCATAATGAAGCACGGCGAACGACACAAGGCCATGCGACTCATAACAGAAACTCTTACATACCTCCACGCTATTACACTCTCTCCGCCTCTTCCCATTTTCCGTGAAGCCATCCAACTCGCATCCCCCATGGTCAAAATCGTTACGATTCGCAAGCCTTCCAAGAACGTGCTCGCTCCCCGACCTTTGAATGACCGGCAAAGGACCAAAGCCGCTTTTAGGTGGATAGTGGCTGCTAGCGAAAAGAAGCCAGGGAAGATGTTGGTGCATCGGCTTGCGAAGGAGATCATCGCCGTTGTGAAAGGCGACAGTGACGTCTTGCAGAAGAAAGAGGAGGTTCACAGACAGGCTGTTGCTAACCGGTATGTACAGGTCTCGCTCATAATCACGAGCATATGATGGATCCTGTCTTTCTTCAGTGCCAACATACCTCGTCGGTAGTAGGATATATTCTTGGCCCGAATTCAAGGTCGTGCCTTGGCTTCTTAGACCCTTTGGACGCATCGAACTGGAATGACGGGAGGCAGTGGATTTGATCTCCAGACCTGCGGAAGCCCCATTGTTGAAAGAGGGCCCGCGAAGGTATTGCTCGGAAAATGCAGTGCATACTGTGACAGCCCTCTTATGACATTACTCGTCGACCCTACTCTCTTTACGTGTGGCTCGTGGGCAAACTCCATTGGACCTCGACACTAGGTGTAGTCCTAACTGCGTGCTGATGGATAATCCAGAGGTTCTCGCCGGACCGCCTAAATGGCCGCTATAACTCCTGCGTCTTCGAAGTTCCTCCTCCTTTCGTTTGCGTCCCAGCCCTTGTCGCCCATGAAGCCTATCTTCAATGCACCTGCGTCGAGGTGAACTTGAAGCTCCCAGATGTGCGATGCCTTGGTTCTCCAGCTATCACCTCTGAACACGACTCGAGATGGGCTTAGCTGAAGAAAGACCTTGTCCTGACACTCACGTATACGATCCATATCCATCGTCCACCCCATTCCTTATCAGCCTTGCACACATATCATCGTTCGAACGAGCGTCATACACCCAGACCACCCGCCCGGGGTAAACTTCTTTTAATCCAAACTTCTCAACCAACTTGTTGTCAGGTGATATGGTGGTTTCCTTTGCCTGGGGGCCAACGTAGTAAACTCCTTCCGGGGGAGGTTTCTTGGGCGCTTCGACGATATCCACATCGTTGAAAAGTCGGAGGAGGCGCAGGTTTGATGCATTCTCTGTGATGTGACGTTGATCGGGAGGTAGTTCGACGATATGAAACGCTGACCCTTTGGGAGGTGCTGGGTCGGGTTGTGTTGTAGTTCCCTCCTGTCCCGCCTCACTGACGTCCATTTTCGCATCCCTCTCTTCGTCCTCGTTG
Source organism: Tulasnella sp. 403 (assembly GCA_019632305.1). Classification (NCBI taxonomy): domain Eukaryota; kingdom Fungi; phylum Basidiomycota; class Agaricomycetes; order Cantharellales; family Tulasnellaceae; genus Tulasnella; species Tulasnella sp. 403. Next base: position 61,870 of record WSTW01000025.1, on the reverse strand, counting down.
TCCTCGTCCTCGTCTTCTGTCGATCCTTCTTCATCCCCTTCATTGCCCCCGTCGTCCTCTTGCATCTTCTCCGACATCTCTCTGATACCTTCTGCCTCTGTCTCTTTCACTGCTGAAACAAACCTTTCCCAAGCAACGTCATTCGCGTAGTCTGTGCGCACGATGACGCCTTTCAGGCCCACAATGCTATCTCCCGTGTTGCGATCATCCAAGTCAAACAGATCTGGATCAGATGCCCATGGTGCAGACGGCGGGTCCTGTCATAATTGAAGGTGAATGTCGCACCGCTGTTATCTATATTCATCGCAGACTCACTCTAAGCGCTTGAGCGTGGTTGCTAATGGCTTGCCGTCCTTGAAGGTTCCACAGCTGGTTCACTGCTCGGACTTTCCAATGACGTCGCCCTTCTTGAGGATACTCGCCCTTGAAGCGAATGTAGCCCTCCTTCGAATAAGGTTTATGATGGTCAATAAGCACTCCTGGCCTTCGCACTACTTACTGCAACGAGAGCAGCGACATCGTTCATCTGGGCGTTTCGGAGGTGAGACATGTGCTACTCGCGGGAACTCGCGACGGGCCCTTGGACCTGGCACAGGTATTCAGTGGAGCATGGCGCCGACTTCACGCACAGTATTTATGGATATGCCGACTAACATGAAACGCAATATTCACGATATAAATACAAGGAATAATAGCACCCACACACCGCGAAAAGCGACATGTCGCCTGCTATCTACATCGAAGCGAAGCCTTCGTTCTACACCCCAACTCAGGTTGATACCTATCTTTCACGCATCGGCCTCTCTCAACCCCTCAACCCCTCGCTCGAGAACCTATCGAAACTCATTCAACACCACATCACGACATTCCCCTTCGAGAATACCAACGTACACTATACTGCTGAACGACACGTCGATGTCACCGCGGAAGGCGTTTACAACCGTCTCGTCATCGAGAAGAGAGGGGGCTCGTGGTGTTTCGGCATGAATCGTCTTCTTTGGGGCATGTTACTCAGCCTGGGTTACCGGTAAGTCGGCAACGAGATCCCTCTGAGCACCACAAGGCCTGACGTCCATTCAAGCGCATACCCGTGTTTAGCCGGTGTGAACCTATCCGACAGCTTGGACAGCGTCCGGCTTGGACAATACTCCCATCTCGTCTTGCTCGTCCAGCTCCCCCCACCCTGCGCGTCCACGACGACGTACCTCGTCGACACAGGATTCGGCACAGGCCCCGTCCACCCGGTCCCACTCGAACCAGATGTCCAAGTTCCGGGACACGCCCTTCCCGAAGTCCACCGCCTGCACCCGCTCTCTGAGACCGAATGGCAGCTCCAAGTGAACCTTGACGCGAAATGGCAGCCCCTACCGGAGGGAAGCTGGCGTACCATGTATCAACTCAATACAACTGAGGTCGACCAATCGACATTCGAAGGACTCTCGCGTGTAGTCGAGAAGAGGGAGGTCGGGTTACTGGTAGACAACGTTATCGCTGTTCTGCATATAAAACCTGCCGCAACAGCCGTCCATGACGACGCCGCACTGGGTCGATTGGTGTTGTTTAGGTCCAAGCTGTCTCTTCGCGGCAGCGGCGATTTCCACTTGGTCAAGGAATTCGTTAACGAAGAGGAGCGGTTGAACGCCCTCAAAGAGCACTTTGGCATCCAGTTTGACAACGACGCCATAGTCCACGTACGAAGCTCGAAGGGTGTCCTTGTAAAGGCATGATTTGTGTCTTGCCACGTTGTAATCGTACCCATATCATAAGAGTATCGCGAATCGTCTTGATTTTGATACCAAGTGAGCTTTCTAACAACAACCCAACCAATGTAATTACCAAAAAGGCACGAGTTGCATAGAGAGGTACCTACACAAAACGAAACCATAGCGACATGAGAGATCGGTGCTCCTGCTAGGACCTGAAAACGCGAGAGGGAATGAACGACAACGGTACCTTGTACAATTCCTACACGGGATCGATTGAGAGAGCAAGAAACAACGAAGAGTGCCACGTCGATTAACCAATGTCGCGCGTGGTTGCCTATGGCTTTACCCTCATTGGAAGGTCCCACACCTGCCTTGGATCTGGGACTTCCAATGGACGTAACACGCCAACCTTGTTAGATCGTTCGGCTTTAGCAGAGTTACGATGTAAGAATGCATTGTATTGACGATGGACGTGTAGTTGGTTGACGTGATGAGAAGAATCGAAAGCAAGACAGCGAAATTGTCCAAAAAAAACAGATATAGAAAATTGTGGATACGACGATCACCGTTCGACCCTTCTGCTCGCGTTCCATTGCTTGATAACCCTATAAGCACGACGTCAGAGTATGTCCACGAAATGGGGCGAGAGACGTACTTCTCGATCTCCTGGAAGAACCAGTTCTTGGACGAAGCCTGCGGGATGCGTACAAACTGGTCGTACTCTCTACCAGACTTGTCACAGAAAGTGATTCCTGTATCTGCAACGGCGACTTTTTCGATGTGAGGGAACGGGAGGTCCCAGATGAGACGTAGTTTCGTCGGGGATAGGCACAGGACACGGCTGGTGGTGAGCATCACTACGGTGTCTCCTTCTGGAAGCTCTGTGGTTCGAATATCAGCTTAGTCTAATGGTCCAAGGCAGGGTTGCATACCGATGTGGGCCACATAGGATTCTGAGCGGTAATTACCGTTGTCTACATCTTTCAACCAAGATTGGCCCAAAGCCTCACGTTGAGAATAAGGCTACACGAGATGCCTAATTGTCAGAAAGACCGACAACCACCACCCACGTCACTGACCATCAAGATACCATCCGCCGGCGAGTGTCGTGGCTATGAGAAGGTCAGTCAGTATTGATCGGGCGTAGCCGGGAATTACTCACAATGCGCTTGCGGTTACGCTGTGTATTGTCAAAGACAGTGGTTGTATTGCGGATACCTGGGATGTCTAGATCAGCACACAACTCCGGTACGAAACCACCCATCCGGACCTTCTGTGAAGTTTGCAGCAAGATCGAAGACACCGACCGCGGGTTTTGTGATAGCTCTAAACCCTTGTATATTAGTAACGAAATCTAAAGAGATGGTAAACACTCACCCTACTAGACCTTTACCGACACCTTTGAAGAAGCCGAACGCCCCCTCTCGCTCGGCACCCTCGATGGGCTTCATCTACTCAGAGGGTCAGCACACGGTGAGAGAAGATCCAAACGTTGTCTTACCACCACGCCTTCAAGACCGCTAGAAAAGCTGGTTGCCAAGGCCTCGGCTCCTGCTGCAACACCATAGCTATACAGAAGGAATCAGCATATGAAACGGCCATTCGGGCCTCTCAACATACATCGCGTTTCCTGGACGGTTTTTCCTTTGGGCTAAACGACGCTGCCTCTGGTACTCGGAATCGAATGTAGCAGCCGACAAGCCTGCGCCACACGATCAGCTGGCGGAACATAATGTACGCTTCAGGTAATCAAGCCTCACCCTTTCCGATACTGCTCGTGACCTTCGTCATACTGTCGGTTAAACCAAACACTGTCTTCTTTGCGAAGCTGGCTGCTCCCTGTGCCGATATAAGCCGCGAAGTAGCCCAAATGCTCACATCAACGTACCTTTGCGATCCCGATTCCAAGCTCCTTGCTACCATGCATGACAACACCTTTATAAGGCTCGTAGAAAATATCCGCCACACCAGAGCTGACGTTTGTGAACAAGCCAACGGGATTGCCGATGAAGTCGGCCGAGCCGAGGATCCGGTATAGTTGACGTAGTACTTCTTGCTTGTAATGATACACAATCCGTTCCTGGAGGACTGGGACGGTAAGTCGCATGTCTTTGATGGCTAGTGCGTTCAGGCGAAGAGGGGCATCGTTGATATTCCCGATGGTCATGGTGAACGCGTTTAACATCACCGCAAGAGGATTCCTCAGTGTCAACCTATTGTTAACGTCAGTTCAATTTCAGTCACGTGATGGTCTTCGGACACTCACTTCTCATCGGCATTCACGCGTTCTGTCCTGGTGAACGACAACGACAACCTCATTGGCTGAAGTTCCAACACCTCGAAGTACAGATTTTGACCATCTTGTAAGCCGTGCGGCGGAGGAAGTGAAGATGGGTGTTCCGTCAAAACGCTGAAATATCTATCAGCAACCAAAGGAAGGAGGTCAAGTAGTCATTGCACGTACTCCACTTCTTCCGTCTCCCAGGACACGCCGTGCATCTTCGTTAAGTCGAGCAATGCGAAGAGGAAGTCTTCGTCCATCTGAATGCTCAGAGCTTGCAAGAGGACTGACGCGTACTTAATGAACAATACGCCGTGAGCTAGAAAAATGGCGTCATCATAATGCCTCAAACGAGTGCGCGGAGATACGCACACTGGTCTTTTAGAACAATTGCAGATCCTTGGATTGCAGGTAGAACATCCAAGGCGTTGCCTTCGCGAGATACCATCATTGGTTGCAGCAGGATGGGATAGATGGCTTCGTGGAGTTGGTTGTCGATCTGGATCCAGCCACAAGCAAGGTTGATAGTTTGTGCAACCTCGCTGTCGGTATATTCCAACTTCAACTTTGACAAAGTGAGGTATACGACCTCTACCAGGCGACGATTGATGAGAGAAATCCCGATCCCATCAAACTCAATGTTGACGGCCATCGAAGGGGCTACCTCTTCTGTAATGGCTTCGAAGGCTTCGCTCTGACTTGACAAGGTATCTTGACGAGAATTCGTGCTGTCGATTGTAGAAGATCGAGTCCGGCGTCGGTAGAGACTCGTTTCCTCGCTGTAGTTGGAGATGGTGAGGATTTGCATTGAGCCCTCGGCACGAACATCCAGCGAGACGACTCTGTAACCATTCTCCGTCTGCCACATACCCGTGTCAATGAAATTAGCTTGACTAGAACTGAGGCACACTCACCCCAAAACGGAAGGGAACAAGATCTCCGATCTCCAAGATATCAACAACCCGTGAATTTTCGCCAATTTTCATCTTCAGGCGCTTCTCACGAGCCGAAGGTACGTCCCAAGCGTAATCGGCCTCTGAATGTGCATTCAGGGTATACATTTTCGTGGTCGTCGATCGTCGGTCATCCTACAAGCCAAATTGAGTTACAGGCTATTCGTGGACAATCAAAAGGTATTGACACATACGGTCTGGAAGAAGTTGAATGTATAATCGCTGGCATTCTCAATGCGGAAGGGCCAGGCTTCGGTTTCCAGTTTGATGGTTACCCAAATGGTTGAGCCTCCGATAGATACCTCCACGCGCGCCAAGTCAGGTTTCCCCCGCTGGTTGTCCCCAAGACGTGTATGTACTACTCCGATGTCTTGTATGGGAATCGAGGAGGTCCTTGGAAAGAATCCCGTTTACACCGCGCCCAAATAATAATGGCTTGGACGTACCAGTTACGATCTACGCCCGGATACTTCAAGGATATGGCTAAGTCTCGACCTGACGAAAAGGCATGTACAGGAGCGGATTGTCCCGGTCGTAGAGGAGCATCACTCGCAGGGTCCCCGCACTCGCGGAACGAAATTTGCTGGGGAAGCTCATTTTTGATGACAAAGCGCGGCGCAATTGTGATGACCTTTGTGAGCTTGTACTTCCCAAGACCTGGCGTCCAAGATATTCCCAAGTGGATTTCTTTGTTCGCCTGCGAGGATGTCGATGCCAGTGTCACGGCTGTGTCGGCGCTCGGTGCTTCAAAATTCAAGACTTTGGACCAAGAAGTGTTCCCTAGGCGTAGCATGAACTCGGCACCCTGTTCTTTCGGATGGGAGAACACTGTGACGGTGTCAGTGAAGTAATATACTTGGGTACAGGACGATCACTCACTGAAGGGTGTTGTTCCGGCCAACGAGTCTAGGGGAGGGTTTATAGGCCTGGGATCATAGGAATAATACGGACTTAACTCACCGTTGCCGACTTGTCCAGCGATTGGACGACTATTCCCTGAGCGGATGTTGAAGGGAAACCCGGTCTTGTTGATAGCGACGAAGGGGCTGTACAGTTGCATGCGGAAAGCACCCCCGGAATCCTCGTATTTCCTAATATCAGATGGCGTCAGAGTAGCCCCGCAAACGGTGTTTTCGAATCCGTACACGTAGTTAATCCCCAAATCGAGCTTCCGATCTTGCTGATCAGCGACACGCAGTATGGATTCAACGCCGAAATCAGGCGAGTCACCTGCGTTGATGATAGCAAATTCACTGGGCTTATAAGCTTTGAAAAGGAATTAGGACTACTCGTCGACGAATGGATTGGCTACTTACTCGTGTCTTGAATCTCCACGTTGAACAACACAAATTGATCGAGATGCACACAATGGATCGGCATCAGACCACCCCTTCGCAAGTAGCTTCTCCACTTTTTCTGTGTATCCCTGTCGTAGATGGTATACCGCACGTCATATGGGAGAAGGTTCTCGAATTCGATGGGTGCACGGAGGCGGAGCGTCATCTTTGGATAAGTTCTGCAGCGCCCCAGTCAGAATCGGGGTGCCAATCAGATACTAAACGGCTCTCACCGGATAATGGGGTCGGCGGCATCATACATGGCCCAGGCTTGGAAGCGGAAAGGGACTTCGGAATCCTTCTCTTTGCACGGACACGACACCGTCCGCGCAGGAGATCTAATGAAATCCTGCCATCGAATGGGTTTATCAGCCCACCCGTAACCGAACCCAGCTTTCATTCAAATTATCAGGTCAGAGCTCAGCTGAAAAAGCATTATGATGGAACATACGATCGGGGCGGACTTGGATATCGTTCTGCAAAATCGCTTCAATAGGGATTGCATAGTCCTGTCCGGGAGCTACAGGGAAGACTTAGTCCAGAGGCTGGCTACTTCCACGAAGGACTTACAAAGTTTCTGTAGGGGATAACTGGGCTTCCCTCTACGATCCACGAGGATAACATCGATGGGGTACAAGGTGTTGTTTTCCAGCTTGAACGTCGACCGAAGAGTGATCACTTTCACGTTTTCCCTGACAGTCACCTCGCAAAGGAGACGATCGGCCACCTTGTCTGTCTTGGGACGGAGTGCATAGATGAACTCCCCTTCCCTATCGACGGGGATATTGTTAACCGGATTTCGGCCCTGCAATGTTACCGCGATAGCGTTATTCCGACTCGAAGAAACGTTCTGTGTCACGGTGGTTCTCATGAGCTAGGATGAACGATATGCTACTTTATAGTACGTACCTCTCGCATTGTCCTCCAGTCATCAAAGCGCCAATCGATGGTCTGGCCATCAGAAAGGCTCACGATGGGGGTAGCCTGGGTCCCGCGACGCTTGTTATCCGACTCCGACTGGACTTCAATCGGGGCACCCGTGCGATTGATTATCTGGTAGGGTGCGTCCCCTCCTCGAGCACGCTTCAGCACTCGGTCACCCTCCTTACTCCAGATGTTAGCGGTCGTAAGCGCTAACTCGACGAAGGTCGTGGTCAAGTTCACATCCAATCGCTCTTGGGAAGATAACGTGGTCGTTAAAGCTCCTGTCACCACGTCCTTGTGAACCTACATGCCGAATCAGCCAGTGTCATCAGCATCGAGAAACGTCGGAACCCACCGAGATAGAAAAGGCCCATGGGTCTATCAACGGCTCCCAGTGGGAGTTAGTCAAATTCCAGTATGTGATACTGGTCACAAACGTCATATTTGCTTGCAGCTAGAAAAACACATTCAGGACACCGGCATCCAGCGAAGGGATCGACCCATACCTCTCCAGACCAGTCACTAGCATTGACATTGAACGCCTTCGTATCCAGGTGAAGCAACGGGAACTCGTGTATATCTCCAATGAGTATTAAGCGGAAACCATCGAATGTTGCTTTCAACTAGAAATTCTCGGTGAGAAACAAAGATAGCAGAGCAAAGCCATAGCTCACCTTCTCTGTTGACATGATCACGCGACCACGCCCAGAAGAGCGACGACGAGACTTGCCGCTCTTATCCCTCCTCGATGACGGCTTAGATTGCTTGACACTAGTGACACGGGGGCGTTCGACAGCAGTACTGGACTTCGACGGCCCAATTTGCTTGTTACCGGATGCCGAAGACAGCTCCAAGACCTTATTCACGATGGTCGTGATGAGGTTGATATCCCTCATAGACGCGCGGAAAATGATAGGCTGGACCGTCAACTCCACACTCGTCATCTGGCGTCCTGATGGCTGGCGACTGTCCAGCGTAAGCGTGACGTCAATCTCGTCCAAGAAGCTAACGCGCTCGGACGGTTTGTTCATGCACATGAGCGACATTCCCAGACGGTTGATCGTCAACGCCAAAATGCCCTGTCAAGCAACCATGAGCACGGAAAACAACAAGCTGTGTCAGCGCTGACCTGCTGAGCCATTAATATCTCCTTAATCGTTAATTGGATGGCCTGGGTGTTGGGATCATCGTCGCGTTCCAAAACGCTGACAGAGACTTCGTGCAAATCAACCCGAACGGACAAAGCATTGGAACCTGGAGAATCGTCCGCGCTGTCGCCATCGTCCACAGGCTCGCTACCCTTCGCCCGATCGGCGGGAACGTTGCTGAAAGGACTCGTGAACAGGTCGATCAGCGCAAAGACAGGGTCGATCGCAAATATAACCTTCGGCGAGTCGATGGAAACCACGGCGCTGGAGGATGGCTTGGGACCGCCTGTCGTGCTGTACAGCACCATGAACTGGTTGCGATCGTGTTTTGCGGCGGGGATGATTTCCCGGAACCGTGAGTTTCCAGCACGCGTGTTGCCCACCGTGAACGACTTGAGAATGACTTCAGTCTGAGTGGCCCCATCAGACAGCATCTTGAAACGGACGGCGTTGTCCTTCAGGTTGAAGCCCGCGACGCCACATCTCTTGAGCGATTCCTTATCAGTCGCGTTCTTGTCGTAGAGGTTCAAAGCCAATGCTTTCACTGTAAAGGCGACATCCACACTACTCCAGCGGGGAAGGTCCTGCCCAGACGCCGTGTGAGCGGCCAAACCCAATTCCGGCGCCAAGTCAACCGCATGCTCCGAATCCTCGGATTTGCGTGGCGTCATTTGGGTAGGCGAAGGGGTCGACGCCGCACGGACTGCATCCTCCACCGCCTCGGGCCCAGCGGCCAGCACGCGGGGAATAGCTTGCGACAACTGCAGAAGGAAGATATACTGGGCCTGGGTCAACCCTACTTTCACGTCGGACATCTTCACATCGACCTATAGTATGATAATGAACGCCTGGTAAAAGCAGCATTGGTCGGTGGACGTACCGCAGTATCTGGTTTCAACAGATCGGCACTCCGATCAATCCCATCCGTCTGAATGATAACGCTCGATATTTCCACATCGTCAACTATCGGAAGCTCCGCAAGCTGGTTGTCGTAGTAGAACAAGGAGGTCACGCTAATGCCATTTAGGCCAGCCGTCGTAGTGGTCACACGTCCACGGTATGCGTTACTTGCAGATATCTCTCCCAGTTTCACCAGGACGACGTCGTGCGACTGGGATGGGTCCCGAGGGAACACGATGATCGGCGACTTGACGATCACGTCGAACTTCATCCGCGTGATCTCCGAGGCGCGCTGAGCTGCTGCTTGGGATGCCGCATCGTAAAGGGACTTCAACTCGGCGAATTTCACAAGCCAGCGATAGATGTCCCGGATCGGCTCTTCGATGAACGAGACCTTCAGCGACGCAAAGCGCAAGTGTACCAAGGAGTTGACGCCGGGGAAAGTATCTTTTTCGGCCGGGTCGAACGTTTCGTATGTAAAATCGGCGAGCTCGTCGTCGTCGATCGAAATAATCTGCTTGAAAGCGGGATCAATCGTCTTCAACGCGGATTCGTCCGTCAGAGAGAGTCTCCCGAGGCGGGCTCCCACACGTAGGGTGTTGCCACGAACGAATACGGCGGCATCGGCGGCGGAAAGAGCCAACGTTGCTAGCTTTTGCTCTCCGTTAATCAACACCACTGTCGTTCTTGGTTAGCTGCTGAACCGGCCGAATAGACCAAAGTCTTCACTCACACTCGATGGTCGTTAGGTTCACCCGGACTCGGATCTTCCCAGATCCGGCTTGAGGTTGCGCGGGAGGTGCGCCAAGGTCATGAGGAACGTCTTCTTTGGGAGGAGGGGTATTGTTGGGGTCGTTATAGCTCGCGACGAAGGTTGTCATAATGAAGTCGTACAACCCAATGATCGGCTCGGGAGCAGCATGGACGATGAACGTGGAAAGTGCAACCGTGATACTTTGATCGATACCTTCGTACACCGTCATGAACTCCGGCGACTCGGCTTGGACTCTGACATAGTTGACCTGCACGAGGTCTGACGTCCCAGATTCGTGAGAGAGGCTACCCGAATCATCCGAGGAGAGGATGAGAGGAATGCGGCGATTTGCGATTTGGTCAACTTGATGGACCGAGAGTGAGCGTAAGGACACTTTGACCCTCATGTCGAATTTCGCCAGGGCAAAGTCCAACGAAAAGCGATCCAAGACTAGGTCGGCAAGCGGCTTCTCGACGCCGTCTGAGGTAGCCTTCAGGAGGGATGCCTGCAGCTTTTCGACCTGGAAAGCAAATTCGAAGAGATGTTGGTGAAGGAGTGCTCGGGGGACCTGTAACGTGGCTGTTAGTGTGATTCATTGTAGAGATCTTAAGGACATACATAGGAACCGCCCATATCGGCATCCACGAACGTGTCGCTGTCCTTTTCATCGTCGTCATCATCACTGTGTTGGTCCCCGTTGACAGTGGAGTGATCATCATCTACAACGTATTCTTCTGTCGTTCGGAAGAGACCAGCTGGAAGGCTGAAAGGGTCGGGACGGGGGACCGTAGGGAGGGTACTCTGAGGCTGGTCGTCCCCAAGTTTCGGTATCGAAATGTCTATCAACCTCATAAGCCCCTTGTACTTCATATTGGAGAAATTTAACGCGAGAGATGGCATCTTTCCGGAGACCTTGAAGCGCGCAAGATTTGGGGCATCGGGAATGATGGACATTTGGACCGAAAATTCCATGTTGATGCGCTCGAGGAGATGCAATTCGCGACCTTCGTAGAGGGACGCTAGGGCCATCATGCATGAGTCGAGGTCGTTTCCAATCACGAGCTAAGTTGGCATGGCTCATCGTCAGTGCGGCACGGAGGTGGTTGGGGCGGCTACTTGCCTGCGCTGACTCTAGCTGGAGGAAGAACTTGTCGTACATGAGGGATTCCAGCTTCTCAAAATCCGCATCGGTGTATTGTTGCTTTCTCTTGGCTTGAATGCTGAGAATCTCCGACTTTGGGACGAGATCGCTGCGAATGGAGATGTGCCCCGCATCCAACACGAGGTGCTGACAAGATTTAGTTCGGACGCTACAAGGATGGGGTGGGGTAAGCCAATGCTAGCCATTTCCGCGTGGTCGCACATACTCTTCCGGGATGATGATGATCGGAGACTTCAGATCCAGCTTGATGTCGACCGTCTTGTGTGTTTGTAGTGCGTATTCCAAGCCTGCTCGACTCTGGTTACGTAACTCGCCGAGGGTTTCTGTGGCGGCGCTCTGGTGCGAACAGGGTTGAAAGACACCGCATACCCGTGGACGGAATCGTACTCACAAGAAGGGCACCGACAGACTCAAGTTGGCTTTCAGGGGGGCGGAAGAAGTTGAAGATCGCTTCCACATATCCCTTGTGATAAACAATCTCCAACGCCTTCATCCGAACGGCGAGGCAGCTATCCGCGTGCTGGTCCAACGGGTTTTGCTCAAAGACGATGTGGAACAAGCTGTCTTTCGAGAGGGGTTCATTCCCGATCTCGATCACTTGTTCGGAAGGCGATTGCTCTTCCTTGACGCGTACGATCTTGTGATGTAGGGTGCCAGGACAAGTGCCGTCGAAGACGCTGAAATCGCCTAGCGTCATGGTCACCCCCAAGTTCTCGATGCGCTGCAACAACTCGGAGCGGAAAGAGTCAAAGACGATAGAGATCAACTCTGTTCCGGGTGAGTCGCGTTTGTTTCCCTTCTTCCGCAAGCTGAAAGAGCCCTTAGTCAGGCTGGCGGATACTCGGAGCTTCAAGGCGTCGCCAGGGGCGTCAGTGATCAGCGGAGCTGCTCGTTCGTCATAGTTGATCGCTTTGTAGAGTTCTTGTCGCTGTTCTTCCGTCATTCCATCTTCCGAGTTTTCATTCTGACTCGTCGACTGCGACTCGGTGTTTCCGCCCCATCCCCATCCTCCAAACCAGCCTCCTGTGGCCTTGGGTTGTTGTTTACGCTGTTGCTCCTCGATACGTTTTCGGGCAGCCCGATCTTTCTTCAGCTCAGAACGCGCAATGGAACGGTAGAATCTGATGTCTTCATAGGTCAGTCGAGCTTCGAGGTCGTCAAACGTGGTTCCTTCCTAAAGTGCTCATCATTAGCTTTGAACCTGTCTGTATAAGGGGTAGCACGGACTGCAGGGCCCAGCGGTGGTCCATCTTGTTTGCGCTTGAAGAGGGCGACGTATAAGTGACGTTGATCTCGGCGTTCCCTGAAATAATCCCATGTCCATTTCCGTCGTCTTTCGTGGACCTCCCTCAGAATTGATTCTCCTGCGAACTTCAGTAGTGCCAGGTTGCGGTTTTTCTGAAGGGCTTCCTGCGAGGGTCGATAGCGCCGATACTGTGCTTGACGGACGTAGAAGTGATACATGTCAACCATGGATATGGCATCTCGATATTGGTTGTCGTCTAGCGTGAACCCTAGCTCATCGAAGAGAACTTGAACGTCGAATCGGGGGGTATCGCTATTGATATGATGGTTGATGGTGATACGACCTTCGCCAGTGACGGGTTGCAAGGTGTATTGATGTGGCGGTCGGTTGTCCTTACTTGCGATCTAGAAATCGACTGAACGGTAAAACATCGCTCCGACCTCGCACACGTTTTGACCTACCAGAGACTTGAATGTTTGTACAGATTGATCTATTGGAAGTCCAGAAATGCTGTCCTCATCTGTATTGAAGTATAGCGACAACGATTCGAGGGTGGCGAGCTGAGAATCGCTCAGATATGCCCTAGGCAAAAAAAAAAGGCAAGACTCTCACCTTATGAATGGACCCTGCAGTACTCTGGACGAATGCGGGTTTCCAACCTCCATCGGTGGTTTGTGCGGTGAATCCTGCAAGAGTGATGCCGGCTGCAAACGGATGACCAGGGCAACTGAGAGCGTCTTCGTAACGGATATGAATGTTCTTGATGGATATCTGGACATTGTTGACAACCTTGGCTGTCAGGGCTTGGATAAAGCCTTGATTCTTTGATGCGTCCTCGGTGACTTCCGTTGGCCCTCGAGTCTGGAGTAATTCGGCATTCTCCAGGCGATCTTGCTTCGCCGCCTGTGCGCGTCTCTCGTCTTCGGCGGGATCGACATGACCTCCGGCTGCAGGTACGACAAGAAGGTACAGATCTTCAATAACCATCTCCACCGGCGTGCTTCCCAAGGATGTGTACGGCACTTTCATGGTGAGTTCGCCAAGGTGGCCTGTCCGGGGTCGATAACCAGTCAGCCACACCCTGGCTAGCAGAACATTCCGAACCTTCTATGACATCGATAGGTAGTCGGAAATTGTCGAGCGCCCCCTTCTTGATCTTCAGGTTTTTTAGTTTGATCAGGCCTGTGTGGATAAGAGCACCGTCAGCATCTCCTGAGGCGCAAGACGATCGGAACGAACCAGACAGAAGGCCCAAGTCGAGTTTTCTACTATCAAAGTCATCAACGTAAGGTTTGAGAAACCGGTCAAGGATCTGCAGCAGTGGTGTTAGCTCTGCGCCCATCCCACTGAGACAACGCGTCAACTACTAACGAGGCTAAGAACGTTTTTCAGACCGCCTCCAATAAGGCTGGTCATGATGGGTTGTTGTACAGGCGGGGTCTGTTGGGTCCCGCGTTTGTGTTAGGTGGAATGTCTTGAGAGAGGGATGGTGGAGAAACAGCGTTGCAGACGTCATGTTGGTGCGGCTCACGATTTGGACTGAGACCCTGACAATTTGAAACTCCGAGGGACGGTTGCTTTTATTGGCAATTTACCGGCGGACGTGGATCGGCTAATAATTCCCGTATTAGGAGACTTATACTCTATAGTAATCGCGTCTTGTGCTTTCCGACTGTTGGCAATGCTTCGAGGTCGAAGCTTGAAAAGTGGTGAGAACCCAAGTTGCCGCGTGCCTGGCCGCGATTTGTATTCCAACCACCACTACTTACGCGGGTAGCTCATCAGTTTATACCAACCAAGGCCGGATAATCTTCACGACACCGTCTACGTCCAAATACTGTCTCCACCAAACCCAGCATGCAAGCAAATTCGAGCTCACAGACGGAGGGCGGAGAGGACGAATTTGTGCACAAGATCGCCATTCAGTTGTCCCGCGCACTCAATCTCATCAACCCAAACGATCTACTTGCCAAACGAGTGATTGATATCGCAAAGTCAAACTCTGAGCCTGCGTTTATTAAGGGTAAGCTGTTGCACCGTCACATTCCATACAGAGCGCATCATCCATCCTCACTAGACCTTGTGCGACTACTCAGCCGCCAAGTCCTTTGGCAAGTTCCAGGACAACTTTTTAAGTGATATTCACGGTCAAGTGATTACTCATGCACAACAGGAGCCTAGTGCATCTACTGCTGGTGGTCCCCGTCCAGTGTTTGGCATTACTGTTCATGACAGCGAAGTCCTCGAAGCCGAACCGGTTCGTCAGGGAGGACTCATGAGGCCCGACCATGTAAGTCATGGATGGCTCTAACGAGCTTCGCTCTGACTTGTCCACCACAGCGACATACCTTCCGCGCTCCCGCAAAACCAGTGGCACCTCCGACTCCACGCCCTTCGTTACTGGGCTTGGACAGATTAGCTGCTGAGAAGCGTGCTGCGGCACAAGAAGCCGACGGTCGGAAACGACCAAAATTGGACTCAGCCGAAGATGATAATTCACGCTTCAAAGGTTTGGATACGTATAATGTCCGACCCATGTTCTTAAGCTGAATCATTTCTGCATAGTTCCCAATTTGCCTGCCTCCAGAAGTAACATTCGTCAGAGGCCCGAAGACACTCCATCTCATCCTGGTGGGCTTTCTGAAGTTGCTCGGAAACGATTAGAAGAACATCGCCGAACCAGAGACCAGCAACGAGGCATGAGTTTCATGATACGTTCGAATTACATGTTACTAATCTTGTGACTACGACAGAGGGCATTAGAGCTCAAAATGACCGTCGCGACGACGCACCACGAGGCCTCGGTGACTACCAACGACGTGCTAACCGTGACCAAGGGTATGGAAGAGACGGAAAACGGCGTGGGTGGGATGCAGAGGATGGTCGCTCTGAACGCCGCGGAGGAAGGTCAGAGGAAGGACCTAGTGTTCGTGTGCCCAACGTGGCCTGGGACTCCACGCCACGTTCTCAAGCGGGGGGTGGTTCGACCTCCGGGTGGGGGTCCGCAAGAAACCGCCAATGGGATGCACCAACCCCCGTTGCGTCCCGTGGAAGTAGAGGCGGTAGCCCCGATGACGACGGTCGGCCAGTGGCTTTGGACGCCAGGGAATGGGAGGAGGAACAAGTGCGCTTGGATCGTGACTGGTACATGGCATCTGAAGGGGGTGCATTAGACGAGGAATACAATCCTCTGGCACACTATGATGACCTCGACGCCAAGAAAACTGCCGAGTTACAGACCAAACAAGTTGTGAGTAGACCACCCCTCCCCCCTACTCTGGTCACTCACCTGACCTATTATTGCCATAGAAACGGATATCAGCTAAGCAAGCACAATACGTGGGTGTTCTGCACTCAACCTGGGGTGCTAATCTAACTTCGATCGTGATATAGAACCACGATAACGAATTGTGGGAGACAAACCGAATGTTAACCTCCGGTGTTGCGCAACGAAAGGAAGTGGACCTGGACTTTGAGGACGACTCGGAAGCAACCGTGCACGTCATGGTCCACGAGCTCAAACCACCATTTTTGGATGGCACCGTGGTGTTTACAAAGCAGCTGGACCCTATCAACCCGATTAAGGATGCTACCAGTGATTTGGCTATTTTCTCCCGCAAGGGCTCGGCATTGGTGAAAGAAAAGCGCGAGCAGGCGGAAAGACAGAGGGCGGCAGCCAAGGTTGCTTCACTTGGAGGAACCGCGCTCGGAAACATTATGGGTGTAAAGGACGAGGAGGCTGAGGCTGAAGGTTCGTCTGGTCTCGATATGCCACTTGATAAAATATTGATGTCACTCGTAGAGTCCGGTAAGAAGGAAGGGCAAGAGGATTACAGGGGTGATTCAAAGTTCGCATCACACCTCAAGACCCAGACCGCCACCAGCGCCTTTGCTCGCTCTCGAACGCTGAAGGAGCAAAGGGAGTACCTACCCGCCTTTGCCTGCCGAGAAGATCTCATGAGGACCATCCGTGACAACCAAGGTGAACAATCACTGGCATCTATGTCCGCTGCTTCTGACTTGTTGCGGTCAGTCATCATCGTGGTCGGCGAGACAGGATCCGGCAAAACGACGCAGTTAACCCAGTTCCTGTACGAAGATGGATACTGCACACACGGTATTGTCGGATGCACTCAGCCTCGACGCGTGGCTGCAATGTCTGTTGCCAAGCGTGTCAGCGAAGAGATGGAGGTATGTCGAAGGGCAATGGCTTGTTGCGATTCGCTTATCCCTGTGCCTCAAGTGCCAACTAGGCGATACTGTTGGCTATGCTATCCGTTTTGAGGACTGTACGACCCCGGAGACCAAAATCAAGTGTAGGTACCGTATCCCTCACTCTAGACGCGTACTGATCGGGGATTTGGGGACAGATATGACCGACGGTGTCCTCCTGCGCGAGTCCTTGAATGAAGGGGACCTTGATAGGTATAGCGTCATCATCCTCGACGAAGCGCACGAGCGATCCCTGAGCACAGACGTTCTCATGGGGTTATTGCGGAAAAGTAAGACTTTCCGACGGTTCCTATCTCTACCATGTGCTCAGTCGTGCCTTCTTAGTCCTATCTCGTCGAAGGGATTTGAAGTTGATCGTAACATCTGCAACTATGAACGCCGAAAAGGTTAGTCTCTCAAGCCACCGTCCGTTGGAAACAAGGGCTGACGTGTCTCTCAGTTTTCCAACTTCTACGGGAATGCACCGACATTTACGATTCCTGGGCGGACATTCCCTGTTGAAATCTTCCACAGTAAATCGCCCTGCGAGGATTATGTCGACAGTGCCGTGAAGCAGGTCTTGCAAATCCATTTGTCGTCGCCCCCAGGTGATATCTTGGTTTTCATGACTGGACAGGAGGATATCGAAGTCACCTGTCAGGTCGTCAGCGGTAAATGAACGCACCGGCCCCGCACTGTTGTTTACTGATCACAAATCCCTTAGAACGTCTGTCGCAACTTGACGACCCTCCGCCACTGGCTGTATTGCCCATTTACTCACAGATGCCGGCCGACCTGCAAGCCAAGATATTTGAAGCCACCGAGGACGGGCGGCGAAAGGTTATCGTTGCGACGAACATCGCCGAAACATCCTTAACGGGTATGTACTTCGAACCTAGCTTGATTCTGATGAATTAACGTGGCCTGTCATAAGTCGATGGGATTCTGTATGTCGTC
This sequence comes from Tulasnella sp. 403, assembly GCA_019632305.1. Classification (NCBI taxonomy): domain Eukaryota; kingdom Fungi; phylum Basidiomycota; class Agaricomycetes; order Cantharellales; family Tulasnellaceae; genus Tulasnella; species Tulasnella sp. 403. Next base: position 44,290 of record WSTW01000025.1, on the reverse strand, counting down.
GACGCCGGTTACTGCAAACTCAAGGTGTACAACCCCAAAGTCGGCATGGACGCACTGCAAATTACGCCCATCAGTCAAGCCAACGCGAACCAGCGTACTGGGCGAGCCGGGAGAACCGGAAGCGGGTATATGAAATGCACCATTTTACCTTTAGTCCCGTCACTGACCCATCGATCAGGTTCTGTTATCGCCTGTACACGGAACCTGCATACCGAAACGAGCTGTTCGCCAATACCATCCCGGAAATACAGCGGACGAACCTCGCCAACACCGTGTTGCTTCTAAAGTCGCTCGGCGTGAAGAACCTGCTGGAGTTTGACTTTATGGACCCTCCTCCCCAGGTACGTGCAGGCGCGACCAAGGGGGGCCGTTGCTAAGGTGCATTGTTATTGTAGCCGAACATCCTGAACTCGATGTACCAGCTCTGGGTCCTGGGCGCCCTTGACAACGTCGGGGACCTGACTCCGATCGGGCGGAAGATGTCAGAGTTCCCCATGGAGCCCTCGATGGCGAAGATGCTCATTACGTCGGTGGAGTATAAGTGCTCGGCTGAGATGCTGACGATTGTGTCCATGCTTTCCGTGCCTTCGGTGTTTTACCGGCCAAAGGACCGGGCGGAGGAGGCTGACGCTGCGAGAGAGAAGTTTAGCGTCAATGAGAGTGATCATTTGACGTTGCTCAACGTGTTCAATCAATGGAAGAGCCATGGGTGCGTTTAGCCTGAATGGTGGACCGTCTTTCGTGTTATTGATGCAATGGATTCTGCCAGGCATTCAGACCATTGGTGTATGAAGCATTTCTTGCACCCAAAGCTGTTACGCAAGGCCAGGGAGGTCAGAATGCAGCTCGAGGACATCATGAAATTCCAAAAGATGGACATCATCTCTGCTGGAACTGACTATGACATTGTACGGTACGTCTGTCTCCCGTGTGTGTCCCAGAATACGTTAGGCTGACAGCAAATTACAGAAAAGCCATATGTTCAGGGTATTTCCACCAGGCTGCTCGGGTGAAGGGTATCGGAGAGTTTGTCAATGTGCGGACAAACGTTCCGACCCATCTTCACCCTACAAGCGCCTTGTACGGATTGGGGTGTAAGTCTCTTTCCCTATCGTTGTGCTCAGACTGCTGACCCTTGATATTAGATACGCCCTCCTACGTCGTGTACCACGAGTTAATCATGACTTCCAAACAATATATGACGCAGGTTACGGCGATTGACGCATACTGGCTAGGTAAGCCTCGAATCTTTCGAGACAACATCAGGACTGACGTGAGATGACACAGCTGAGCTGGGTTCTGTCTTCTACTCCGTAAAGGAGAGAACGTTTGAGGATCAAAGAGGCAAGCGGCGTCAGGCCGACCGGGAATTCAACAAGCAGGCAGAGTTGCAAATGGAGATGGCACGGCAGCGAGAAGAGTGAGTTGCGCCGAACCCTTCTCTTTACCCCACTATTCTAATTGTGGCATAGGGAGGCAAAGAAGAAGTCCCTTGAAAGTCAGAAAGCTGCTGCCAGGAGCACCTCGAGCAAGATCGTAATCCCGGGGACACCACGCGCCAGTAACGGCCGGGTGGGGCAGACTCCGCGACGACGGCTGGGGATATAGACGTAACCCCGTTGTCGTATTGAGGGACACTGTACGAAATGAAGATGTTTCAGCACACTTCAGCTTCTCCGGCATATCACTAGCATTAAATGAAGCCCGTTTTTTTCTCTTCTCAATCTTGGCGGTGTGTGGGGGTGTCGGGGAACCGGTGGTGAAATAGCAGAAGTGTTTCCAACATAGAACAAGCTAGTTCTTGGTGTTTTCGTTTTGTATCTGTCGTGGATGGCAGCAGGAGCCGTGAGGCGACCTGTCGTTCCCAGCGACGAGTCCTTTTTTCCATTCTTCCATGTTCGCCAAGCCAGCTCTCGTGAAGCAAGCTCTACTCTTCCTTCTATACCCCTCCTCGACAATAACCCACCCGCGACTACGTCTACCATCTACGATACCCGGTCGTATAATCCCTTTACAGCTCTCGCCTACGCTGGACGTGATCAGTCAGATTTGCAATCGCAATCAAAACTAGCTTTTGTCCCATCCGACCCGTATATCCCCTTGCAGACCGACGCAACTGGACTTCCAGAGGAGCGTGTTTTCGACATGAACACGCATCTGGACGCGTATAGGTCTGAACAGGATGTGTATGGTGGGTTGGACGACTACCCCGCTGTCAGCAGTGCCCCGCCCTCCCCTTCGACGAGCAGCAGTGGAGGTTACGGTCAAGCGAACGCACGGAACCATGCCTCTATCCGGTCCTCAGGAACGTTACCCATGTCCAAGTCGACTTCCTACTCATCCCTTCGTCCATATCGCGATTCTGACGACCCGTCAGGATCCTGGTCGTCCCCTAACCATTCCCAATTGGATCCATCTTCCCAGCCAACACGGCAACCAGCATTCTCAAACGACCTGCGGAGCTCTGGCTCGTCGTACTCCATGTCGTCGCGGCAGTTGGGCGTCGAGCTCCCAGATCATCGGAGTACGTGGAGGAGCGACATCACTGGCACGACGGTCGACGCGTTTGCTTTCCGTGATTACGAGAGCCCGATGCCGCCAAAGGTCATTATAACTGGGCCCATGACGCCTCGGAGCTCTGTGAAGGATGCTGGACAAGAGGTCGGGTGGGATCCCTCTTTCAACGCTCCCAGCCGCCACGACTCCTTTACCCCTGGCGTCTCAGCTGCACCGCCGTCGCCGCCAGCCTCTCAAGACGCGGAACATGAAACCCCCAGCTCGATACAGCCCAGTTCCAGCGGTCGGACGCGCAGTTTGTACAATGCGTCAAACTTTTCGCGACCGTTGCGAGGCTCAGAGAAACAGGACGGTTCTGCCGAACGCCCAGACAGCGTCGCATCGGTTTACTCGACCGCCTCTTCTGCGTTCAGTTCGCTGACCGGCGGGCCTTCTCTTGACCACTCGCGGACGACCCATTCATCGCAAAGCCACCAGATGACGGTGCCCAATCGTGTTGTACATAATGCCCAAGCGCCCCCTTCCATCCTCCGTCCTGCGACGACGTCACCTGTTCCCTCGGACATACCCTCACTCACTCGTGCACACTCTCAACCCCACCTTCCCTATGAAGAACGAACCCGCAAGACCTCGATTCGGTTCCAAGATCCCCGACCGGCACCCCCACCTCCTCCCCCTGCACCGCCAAATACCTTGTATTCTGTCCTTCATCCCCACCCCCAACTCCCTCCACGCTCAATATCGAACATCGAGTCACCTACGTCCCAGCCTCCACCGTTGAACATCCTTCGCAGCCAATCTGCAAGTCCGCGAGCACATATTTTGGAACAAGCAAAACACCGTGAACCGCCGCCTCCACCGACGCTTCATCGCTTGGATACGTCTATGAAACCCCCGGTGCCTCCGTTTGCCGGACGACCCGGCGAATCCTCACGCCAGCCTTCATCTCACTCTCCCTCCGGTTCTATCTATTCGCAATATTCCTACTATGACCCAGACGCAATCCTTCCCAGCCCGAAACCCTTTCCTTCGTCCGCATCTCCGCAAAGTCACCTCTCCCCGCCTGATTCACATCATTCGACCACACCAAAACGCCAAAACGCCAAGAGACCCGGTGCGACTGATGACGACGTGGTTTCGGCTCCCCAAACGGCGGAGGACTATCTGCAGTTGGGCATCACGCACCATCTTGCCAACCGACTCGTCGAGTCTGCGTCCTGCTTTGAAATCTCCGCGAAAGGCGTGGGGGCGTTGAAAGGACGACAGAGCGTGAGCACAGGTGAACACGGTACGGTGTCTTCGCATGGGAAGCTCTCTGACGAGTCGGGGGAGGGCGGGTGTGTGGTCGGGATGCTTATGTGGGGCCTGACGTTGCGGTGTGGGTGGGGGATCGAGAAGAACGAGCAAAAGGGGTTCAAGTGGTTGCGCCGTGCGGCCGAGCATGCGGTAGAAGATTTGGAGATGGCCAAGGCGGGGGATAATACGGGTGCGATTCGGGTGAGTTTGTTGGATTGTTGTGGGAAATGGTCGTTGTTGATTGAGGATACTTTCAGACTGAGCTTATTCTGGCGATATATGAAGTCGGACAGAGCTTTTATCATGGATGGGGTGTACCCGCTGATAAGAAGATGGCCGTCGTACGTGATTCTTCTTTGTGCCTTTGTACGACTGTTTGACGTTGAGATTTGGGTTGGGTAGAGTTACTTTCAAGTCGCAGCGCGTTTAGGAGATCCTGACGCACAACAAGAATTGGCGTTTTGTAATCTGAATGGGAAGGGGTGTAAAAAGAATAAGAAGGAAGCGGCCAAGTGGTATCGGGCGGCTGTAAGCTTGTTTCCTATCCACTCTCCGTTTCGATGCTCACGTATTCCTGAATAGGTTGCCCAGGGGGTGAGTGACGTTGGGCTAGCCTGGATTTACAAGGATAAGTACATGTGAGGATGGGGGGCGCGGGTCGCCGATTTTTCTGATTTGTTTCACTGTCACCGATGTTTCGCGTTTTTCGTTCAAGTCTTTCTTGCATTCTGTTCTCCTGCACCTCTCCACTCTCATTTTCGTTCCAGTCCATCTAAAAGGTCCATATTTTCGACAACTCCCCACTTGCTGTGTTGCTCTGGCGTTATTTTGAAATTATATTAATATTAGACCACTCTCGCAGCGTTGCAATTGAGCTTGCTTCCCCTCTCTCTTATCTTATTCATTTTTTTGATGTCTTAGGAGTAGTATCCTCGCACTACTGTGAAGGTCGTTTAGCACGGGGTATCACAACAGCTGAGTAAAGACCACGAATTCCGTTGTCTATATGCCTCCGAATACCCTGTCAGTAACCGAATGAGATGAAAACAGTAGCCGTAGATAGTGCCATCCAACATCGAACATGGGCGTCCTTTGGCGTGTCCATGTTACAATGATCACCAATTCTGTTCTACAAATGTATACCATAACGTCCGAAGCCACCACTCCGGGACAGACGGGCTACACCACTGACACCATCCGTCAGAACCACCCTCTAGACAGGAAAACAGGAAAACTCACGTGTATACAATCAAACGCCGTCCCAGTCCACCCCAAGTGCGCATCGGGTCTGACGACCGACATGTTCCAGATATCCCAAAACTGCAGCCCGGCGGTGTGGTTGACATTATCGAGATAATAGGGGAAGGCGTTCCGGGCGATGTCGTTGTATTGCGGGAAGATGTGCCAGCTGCGGGTGTTCTGGATGGGTTGGGTGATGGGTTCGCCGAGTGTCGCGGGTGTGTGGAAGGTTTCGCATTTCTCGTGGCCTGGGGCCATGGAGCGGAAGAAGGAGCGGAGGGGGAGGGTTTGGGAGATGGTGGTTATTTTTGTGCGGAGGATGTCGAGCTAGGTGTGCAAATGGACGGTAAGAAGACGTATTTAGAGGGAGGGAGGAGAACGTACGATGAGTGGGTAGGCTTTCAAGAGGTATTCGTTTGGGACGGACATGTAGTATTCGTTCCAATGTACACCCGTGTTGATGAGTAGGATCCCAACTTGTTCGCCCTCCCACCCCTCCGCCACGGCGTATTCGTCCAGTTTCCGTCTCCAGTCGCCTTGACTCCGCCACATCGCCCTCACCTGCTTCTCATAACCGGTTTGCCGCATGAGTTTCTCGATTTCCGGGTCGGTGAGGATGGTATCGGAGCGTATGCCCGTGACGATCGGCTGGTCGAACCGCTCGGCGGGGATGTTGGGGTATTTTGCCTTGAGTTGGGTGTACAGGGGGTGGAGGTTGTGTAGGTATAGGCGGGTTTCGTTGAGGTATCCTTTGGCTTTGTAGCGATCTGAGAAACGGCGTCGGAGAACGAGCGGAGGGCCCGGTTTGAGCGGTGGGCTTATGAGATGGTGGAGGGCTTCCCAAGTGTTTTCACTTATTGAATCTATATCAGAAGCGAAACGTTAACACTCGTTTGAGGGACTACGGCGGCGTACCTCCAGCAATGATCATCCCAACTCGACTCTGCACGAGCCTCTCGACGAACCGTTCTGCCTCCCACTCCAACACGGGCAATCCATCATCGGGGACCCACGTCCACGCGCTGACGTTGGACAACCTCTCCGCCGACTCTTTGGGTACGTCGTGTTTCTCCTTGCCGTCGGAATAATTGACACTGCAGTCCGTCGTGCCCCACAACGCCGCATCCTCGCGTCTCATTTCCGATGGCGCCCATTTGCCTGCGCGGAGGTCCCTTGGCGGTGGAGGGGCGGATGGCTTTTGAAATCGGCTCCATGCAAAATCGGGAAGGCGGGAGACTAGAGTGGAGGTGTGGTGGTAGCCGTAAAAGGTGGAGACGAGAATAAAAGATGCGATGGCTAGAAAGAGCGTGCGTGGTCGGAGGAGTGAGGAGCGCATCTTGTGCGTCGGGGGTGGTGGTGACATTTTCAAAGTGGGTTTGTTGGTGTGGCTTGCCAGCGTGGCTAGCACAATTCAGGGTCCAAAGGTCCCCGGCGGCAACGGTGTTTCTTTGGAGGTATGGGTGGTGTCTCATAATTGTTGAAGTCCTTGTTTAGAAAGAACGACCGGGAAGTGCGATATCAGCACCAGGTGTGCGAGAGGAACGAATGTTTTGTGCGGATCAGAGACCGTACGGCCTTTCTCCCTCAAATCACATCCCCCTACCTAAACATTCGAAAAATCGACGGTTGCCTCTCCTCGGTCTCCATGCCCACCCACGCACTCCCATAAAACCTCACAAACTTCTACCCCACAAAAACCCAAAAACCAAGTTCGTGCGACCCACCATCCCCATGGCAGTCGTGTGCCACATTTCTACATGTGCACCATGACATCACTGGCCTTGCTCCCGTCTCCTAGCAGCCACATCTCTCCAACACCAATAACTCAGACCCCACACGAAAGGCCTTAAAGGAGGGCGGGGCCTCAGCCACATAACCCACTCGACCCACCTCCGGAATGGACACACCCACGACGGACATCCCGTAAATCGGACCAAAAATCCGCCACCCCTCTTTGAGGCAAAACCAGATACGGGTGACATGCGCTAACGCAACCCAGTTCCCCCTTTCGTATGAAAATACGCAAACGCGTCCGATAATCAAATGTCTGAGGGGAGAGTGACACGTGAAAAACCGACTGCGTCTTGTCGATCACCTTCACGGGCAAAATGCGAAAGAGTGTTAGCCGGATTGGGTTATACGCGTTCGTTTCAAATTGTCCGAACTGGTTGGTTGGACGTTGGCGAATCTCCGTGTGCAAAACGGCTGATATGCTATTTTCAGGAGCGAAAAAGGCGAAAGACATGCGCGTGTTCTCGAAGGTGTAACCTTCGCCGGTCGAATGGACCATCGACGTGCGATTAACCGTCGAGTGGGAAGGCACGAGATTGCGTGTCGCGTTGTCCTTTCCATCGTCTCACCCTAGACTTCGGCATCTAAACAGGCCTAGCCTCGACTCCCGAGTCGACCGACTTTTCAATGACGTAGCGGTGTCTTTCGGTTTCTTGTCAAAAACGACTGCGGATTTACGATAAGGGAGTTTCCGAAACGCGTCCGAGTACGACGGAACACCGCGAGAGTGGGTTGAGAGTGGAGTGCAGTGAGAGGGAAGCACGCTGTGTCGTAGGTAAAATCGAGTAAGTGGTTGATGGAATCCGTGGAGAGGGTGTGTAAGTGTCGGATGAACAAGCCGGTGAGCGAAACCGACAATGCCAATCCCCTGCAAAGCACTTCAGAGACAACCAGTCTTCTTGGTGTCACGAAGCCTGAGGCTGGACGGTATTGTCGGACTCAAAAATAACCAACGCGACGTACAGCGTCGACAGGGACGCAAGCGGCAACCCAAGGCAGTGGCCGTCGCAAACCGCCGTCCCTTGCCTCTTGCACAATATCCACGCACAGGAACATTCCGTACGCCTAAAAGGCAGTACGCATGACAAACTCGGCCGGGTTGTGGTCAAACGCGCGTTAAACTAACCCGACGTGGCGGTTCCTAAATATGGGAAAGGAAGCGGTACGCGGGACGTACGGGTCATATGCCTTGACTTGGGAAAGTACGTACGTTATCCCATGGAGCAAGAATGGCGTGACGATGGGGACTCTTACGAGGTTCGAGTAATCGTCGTTCATGCCAAAACGTCGGACATACGAAAAAAACACCCAACGGTCGAATTCCGCCCAAATTCCCTCCCCTAACCGTAATACCGGAAAACGAAAAGCACGATTCGCCAAAGGCCCAAGACGTCGGAGACCAACGGAACTGTTTCGGGAGTCGCAGTCCCCACCTGGTCTGCCGGCGGGATGCATCGGGTTTTGACTCGAGAATTCGACATCATCCGAACCCGGAGGAGGCAGGACGCGGAGAACGAGAATGAAAAGACCCAAAAGGGACGTCCCGGGAGAGCTCCTCTTGTTCTCCGTTGCACGTGAAAACAACACCCTAAGAGGGGGTCTGTGTCCAGGCTTTTTTGGTCGTTTTGTCGGAAGGACTCGCAACAACCGTCGAGGTCACGTAGGCTTTTGGAATTTGGGTTGGGTTCACGACGACGGGTAAACGCACCAGCCCAACCCAACGGACGACTGCATTGCACCCCTAACGACGCAAAAAAACGCACCCAGATCACCTCGATATGGCATAACGACAACACAAGCTGAAAACCACCTCGCGCACCTCGATAAGGAAATCATAACTTTTCTCCGAGGTGATGCACGACCTTTTTGGTTTACCCGGTCCTTCCATCGGGTGTGCGGAAAGGCAGAGTTACTCCGTGTGTTTGAAGCACACGCATTCGTTTTGCCGAAATGTCGATGGGGGCGGGACCGCGGTCGGGTATATGGCTTTCTCGGGTGTGGAGGGTGGATGACGTCGGTTTTTAATCGATTGTTTCCCGAGTGTGGAGGTTTGGAATGGATGGCCAAACATGGGATGAAATGTACGCACGCTTGGCACCGCTGGTTTGGTTTCTTTATCACCGTGTCGCGTTGAATGCTACCCCACCTCAACGCCATCCACGGAGGCCTGGTTTTGCATCCAAAACGCCGAATCCGTACGTTGTGTCTCTCCGGGAAACGATGCAAACCCGCAAACCCACGGAGAGAGACGGTGAGGTTCGTGATATACAGCCTTGCATAACGCTAATACCACAATCTCCATCTGTCCATCTGTCCATTTCCGGCGTTTCACAATAACACCAAAGACGAATACGCCGTTGGGTGCCAAAAAGGGGGGGTGAAACGAACGGGAATGCGGAGCTACGCCAACCTCCGGAGAACGTCAAGTCCAGATCGTCCTCGAAGAAGAAAGAACAAGAACGGGATACCCACTTGAACATCTTTATCCCCCTACGTGTGTGCAATCAGGCAGTGTGCGAGAACACGAGAACATCCGGATTGTTATCGTCGTGTTTTTGCAAACCGGAACGCAACATCCAACGGTGACGACCTCCCGGACGCAATTAGCCACCCTTCGAGAGCTCACCACACCCCCGGCTCCGACCCGCCTGCGAAACGTATCTTATCGCAAAACCCCAAGCGTCCCCTGAATCATGACGTTTTTCGTGGTTGTGCCTACGGCAACCTTTACATACGCCGCGGAAACATCCAAAAACGGCACCCACCCTCCATTCGAAGCAGTTCCCTATTCGGGATACGTTTATGTACCCGAGAACGATAAGATGAAATTTTGATTTCGAAAAACGTAGTGGGGGAGACACGACGTGTTATAATAGGCTCATGACCACATCATAAGGTCGAAAAAAATAACACCCGATAATCGATGTCCCGTTCGACAGACGGTACACGTCGTACGGCCATTCCCGAAAACGCTGATCCCAATCTCGGCTACAGCCCTCCGTCGGTGGACACGCGACGTGTCAGCTCGAGTCCCGTCAACCCAATCCTGATCCATCTCCATCGCTCCATGACCCACCTTACCTACCCTCCTTCGGACCCACCCGAGGATTCCTCACTTCGTAATGAAAAAAGGGCCGGCGCGCCCCCGTCGAAACAGACTCTCGCGGGCCTTCTCCCGCCTTCCTCCAACGAGCTTACAATAGGAAATGAAACGTCCGGCCCTTCCCTCATGTGCGGCACGCGTGACGCAAGGCCAAGGGCCAACAAGACGCCCACATGCTCGACAACTCAAACTTGCCGCTCAACACACGTTAAAAGGACAACGCACGGGTTATGAGGAAGAGAACCCAAATGGAATAACTAACAATTCAAACACACGAGATGGTACCTATAACTATATAATGAGTACAGAGACGAGAGATGACAAAACGAAGGAGCAAAACGACGGACATAGATAACGATCGGGAGAGCAAAAAGTCATCGGGTAGCAAGAGCGAGAGGGATGGGGGGCATAGTGTGAGCGTGCGGGTAGGTAGAGCGGTAGGTATGTAGGAGCGAAGAAGCGAAAAAGCCCAAGAGCATATAAGTAATAACAGAATGATGCCAACGAAATAACAAATAATGTGCGAGAACGTAGTAGTGACGAGCAATAGCGTAAAGGGGATTAGAAGGTAGAGATGCAGTCCTTCTCGCGTTGGAGATCGGGACTGGCGAATGGCGCCTTGTGGGAGACGTCACGGAAGATGCGGATAGTGCGTCGGACAGGCATGACAGGTGGTGCGCCCTCATCGTCTTCGTCTTCACAAGCATCCTCGTCCTCCTCGCGTACCGGCTGTCGGATGACACGGATAGCCGGAGAGTCATACCGCACAGGAGAGTCGACGCGTCGTGCAAGTGGTTTGGGCTTCCAAAACGCCGCACCGGATTGTTTGCATCCTCGTGATGATACCTTGAGGGGGTACTCGGAGAGAACGCCGAGGTCGGCGTAGGAGGTCTGTGAGGTGGTGGTGGCGACGGAGGTGCGGCGGGAAGAAGGGACGGAGGAAGACGGAGAAACGGAACGGGTGGTGAGAGGTGCACCGTCGCTACCGCTGCGAATAGAGTCGCGTCGGGATGCAAGAGGAGAGGAGGGGATTAACGGAGAAGAACGAGTGCGAGAGATGTTTGGCCTGCTTGTTGACCGAAGATGGCGGGGCTTGGCAACAAAGGTAGGTGCTGGATCAGGTGCTGAGGCGATGCTCGCGGCGTCGCCATGAATGGTAACGGAACAAGCTGACCCTGGAGAGCGGGAGAGGACGGGGACGGCGGAAGAGCAGGTGGAGTCGAGAGAGGTGGAGAGGATGGGAGCTGGGGAGGCGGGAGAGGTGGCGGAACGTACTCGTGAGGGAGCAAGATCACCGCGGAGTTGGGCGTGGCAGTCGTCGCACACACGCGAGTCGACGAGCGCGCCAGTTGGTGAGGAGGCGGCGAGGAGTGGGAGGGGGATGTTGGCTGGTGGAATGACAAACGGCATGTTGGAGGTGTCGAGGAGGGGAATGGAGTTGCTTGAGCAAGCCTGGCAGAAGATGTTGCCACATTTGCGGCAGTGCTAGTCGAAACCACAATAAGGATCCAATGTCATACCGAATGCGGCGGGTACTTACGTGCTTGCGTTCAAAGAGGGAGAAACGCTTCTTGCAAACAAAGTTGTCGCACTCGTTGGCGTCCTTGTCGGCCTTCCAGAGGGACTGGGGAAGAAGGACGGCGAGCCTTTGGGACTGCTTGAGGCGAGTCTCGACCGAGAGCGTTGGTCGGCAGTAGTCTGCGGGTTCAGTCGGGGGAAAAGGCTGGAGTGAAGATGAGGAAGAGGTGCGACTGAAGGGGGTGGACGAGGAAGCGGCGCTGCAGTCTGAACCGGAATTGGAAGAAGGTGGAGAGCGCCAGCAGCGGCAAGAGTGATCAGGGTGAGACATGTTGGTCGTCGTGAGTAGCGGTAAGCAGAGGGTAGTTGACGAACGGGGAGGGCGGGTGAGGAGGCGAGGGAGCGAGGGGGAATGGGACGGGCGGACAGAGGGGCTTTATCACCTTTGCTTGTTTCAGGGTCCACCCATCCACCCAAACGCGCGCCAACGCCCCGGGACGATCACCCATTCCTAGGTTTCCCCGCCCTGCCCAAATTTCCGCGTCATTTGGTCTTTGGTCCGCTCGGACGAAAAAAGCTCCACCACACACGAGCCCAAACACGTACACACACCGCCCCGGCTCTCGCTTCCCGGAAACGAGCACATGGGGGAGAGCTTATGTGCTGTAAGAGAGGCTTTCTGCCCTTTTGAGCGGTTTCATCACCAAGGGGAGCACATGTCGCTCCCATTAGCGTTCACTAACCGTCTCGCCGTAGTTCCTCCAGAGTGGGCAATAGCCGCCCCCGATCTTTAGCAGCTGACCTTTTGGCACTCCGACGCGGCGTCCTCCAGTCGAGTGTATTATCAGGGTGCTGCTAGACATCCCGCGGTCTTGCCCAGTCCAGCCATCAAATCTATCAAATTCTGGTTTTGCAATTCGGAGCGTTGGCAACGAACGATCTGATGCTGGTCCAGGCCTACGTAATCTCTCCCCTCGTCTTGCCGTCGGGAGCTGTCATCTAGATGGCAAGCCTAGGTACACTAGTCCTCCTACAGATGCCTTCTTTCGTGGACACGCTGCAGCTTTGTCGACGCGGAAGAAAAGGGCCGTCGCGCTAGTGAATAGCCAATCTCCCCTACACCTCGACCTCGACTAGGATGATGATGGGCGGACCGACCTTCCGAGGCGAAAAAAAGGATGCTGGGTCAAGGGACAACGGCGACGGCGATCTTCGAACTGAATGCGCAACGTACAATCCAGGGCCAACTGCAGCGGACAGAGACCTAACCGAACCACGCGAACTCCCGTCCATCGCGGCCTCTAGGGACAGCGCCACTCATTTCATTTTCCTCTTACAGGTCGCGACCTCTTGATAACGACATTCAATTCCACCCACCATAACGGTCCCCTTTGGCATAATCTCCAAAAAGCCTCCCGACAGACGGCAACATGCGCGGCATCGTCCGAATTTCCCCTCTCCAGCTGATCACTACATCGAGTTAATCCCGTAATCGTTTACTCTGGCCACAGTCTGGAAGGAGGAACGCGTTTGCCCCTTTTGGCCCCCGGAAGCGCTCGGGCGAAAGGTCTCCACAGAAAAATCTTCACCCACAAGACGCATTTCACGGTTGTTTCCCCACACACTGACGAGAGCGCCAGATTCGCTCACACCTCGACACCTCTCACCTCCCACCGCCAAGTGCGTCGGGTGCCGTCACATGACGCCGAAATTTAGACTCGCAAACTCGAACTCTAATCATCACCTCCAAACGACGATTTTGCCCGCAAGTCGATATGACGAAGCACGAGCGTCGTGACGGGTCAACACGGGGGGAGAACGCTTTATCCGACCGAATCCGAGCGTACGGGACCGCAATATGCGTCGTATGTGGCCAGGCCTTTCGTCCCTCCCCCTACGGAGACCTTCGGCAAAACCTCTTCCCAGCATCACGGACGAACGGTGTCCGACGTATTACGAACTCCCCACCCAACCCTCGCCCATGCCCAACACCCCCTCCTATGCAGTGGAATCATCACGCCCATGCCGCCAATACATACATGGGGACACTCCACGACGTTCTCGACCGCGTTTGAGCCACTCGAGACACCATTCTTTTCGTCGCGATCAGGTTCCGTGTCACTCGGAGTCGCGTGGACGAAGCAACGGTACGCTAAAAAATCTATTCGAACGATTCGAAATGCTGTTTGAACGTTGAGGCGGGATGGAACATCTATTCTTCCTTCTATCAGGCCTTTTGCACTACCCCGTCCAAAGATGGCATGAGGGTCGTTTTGTGCGTCTGCTGGTTGACGGACAGGGTGGCGTTCGCGCAAAGCTCGATCGAGGGACTTGCGGCATCTCGTATGGACGTCTAGACCACACCCAGCGGGCCGCGTCGATGCCATGTCATGCCGACCCATATCCCCCACTCGACCTCGTTATCCTAATCGGAGACTGCCCGATAAGATGTGCCCAAACCCAACGCCCCCCTAATTATCTTTGGGCCCGCACACCGCCCCCTTCAAACGCACTCGCACCACACCCAGGTGGTCTCGAGATGCCATATTCGACCATCCGTAGAACTCGGGGTCGGCGAAATGTAGGTGAAATGCTTAATTGGCGACTTCTCCGGTTATGGGTTTGCGCAAAAGGGGCCTTGGCGACCGGGTAACGGGTATCTACACGGCCCGGA